>JANSTX010054777.1:0-10721 GCA_027564355.1 Penthetria funebris | reverse complement strand
ATTTCCCACATGTAACTTAAACCACTTTGTTTTTTCAATGTCGTTCCACCGTTTGTTTTTAAATGTTTCTTTAAGAATGATTTTTGCTACTAGCAATCTGTGCTGCTCACTAGGTCTTTAAAATTCAAATTTAGTCCATCACATAGTATAAAAGTAATTTGTCATGAGTTACTACTAATTTTGTACGTTATTAGGAGTTCCTCTTTTTTGCACAGTAAGTGTTTAATATTGCCAAATTATATGCCATTGCCAATTGCAAAATGTCATCACCCTGAAAATTACTATTGCCAAAATCATAGCCACCATGACAAACATTAAAATTTAGATTTTTCTTGCCAACATATCCATTTAAATCACCCCACAATCAGCTTGGTTTCAGTTAATGGAAGACCTTGTACAACCGGTTCCAGATTTTCCCAAAATTCCATCTTTGTGAATTTATCGGATTCTACAATATTTGTTGACCATATACAGAAATAATATTCATAATTGATTGATTGTCTAATTATATCTTTAAAGACATTATCCGATCATTTATTCTATTTACAGACACAATTCTTTGCTCAATGTTTCTGTCAACAACTATTCCGACACCGTTTTTAGGGCTTGTTCTATATATTTGGCCTTGGACCCCTTCTATATAGTTTCCTGTATACAAACCACTTGTATATTTCTTTTTCCTAATACCTCTGTTAGCTCGGTACTACGTCCAGTTAAGGAGCCGATGTTCCTACAAAATTTTACATTCTGAATTGACTTCATTTTTGGTACTCCCCACACGGAGATCCGATAGGGGAAATAATTCACCTCCGGAATTCTTTACCTTAAGTGAACTCATTTCATATTTTTACCATAATAAACAATAAATAAATAACAAATAATTTCCTTTCTCTCTCCTTGTATTTGGCTTTGATTTTACTGCCGGCGACCGCCTGATGCAAATTTAGTAACCCAAATCACTAGGGCTTGAGATTTCAAGGTTATTCAATTTGAACAATCTTCACAATTCTCATTTTCACAGAATCCTAACTAATCTTGTGGGAAAACTCGAAACCGAACATATTTCTATATGTCGCCCAAGAGTTCCTTCACGGTTTTTATCGAATTGACAACAATAATAACCTAGGCTATATGCATTGGTAATGGCGGCACACTCGCCATCTTGCGGTGATTTTCATTGGCTCAAGATTTAAAGTAGAATATGTTAGCCGCATATTCTCCTAGAGACCCTCCAATCACGGCCTGGATGCCTTTTAACGTCAATACGTCAATGCCCAAGACAACATGTGTCATACATACATAAATAATAGATTTATTCCGTGGTAAATTTAATGATGTGCTTTATTTCGCATTTTAGGTCCAAATCGCCTGCAAGATCATGTGATTTAACACTTTTAGACTATTAACTTGTTTAATATGCACACTTTTGGTTTGATTTCAATTTAACAATTAAATCACGCTTAATGAAAGGTTCATTGTGGTTAGATTTGAAATTAGTTTTTCGTGACAATGTAATATAACGTTACCACATTATAAATCGTTCAATCCTCAAGATGGCTATTCTGAATCCAAACAGTTAGATATTTACCCACAATTAAATGCATAATACATCTTCGAGTTAGTAAATTGTTACTTCTTAGAAAAATTGAATTTTTGAAAATTTTTTTTTAATAATTTATTACAATTTTTAAATGACAATTTTATTCCAGTTAAAATCTTATAGGTTTGATTTCTAATAAATGAACATAAACGCAAATGCATAAAATTGTAGAAATAGTTGCTAAAGACTAAAAATGACAGTAGTTGATTATTTTGTAACACTAAAACATTAAAATAGTGAAAAGGACTAAAGTTTTATATGCTAAATTAAAAAATGAAATACCAAAATAAAATGCAAAAAAAAAACCATTCGGTTCATATTCGAGATAAATATCGAAGCAATTTATTGACAACTTTTTTTCATATTTTGACGAATTGAGTGACCGATTCCTGATGTTAAATGTGATCGTAAATTACTTAATTCATTTTTATCGCCACATAATATCACCGGTAACTCGGCAACAATTCTTGAAAGTTTCTGATACATGTCCGGGGCTAAAAACACATATGTGCTGTAGTTGCTGAACAGGTGAAAAATTAACTCAACGAATAACTAAATATCTGTAGATTTATGTACGAATCTAGTAAATTATTCCGATACATAACGCAATTATAATTTATTTTATATTTTCTATTAGAATTTTAGTTCTTTTAATAGGCATTTAATACAATTTGTGGTGTTATAAGTGACAACCTTACATTTTAGCGTATGAATCATGATGATGATAATGTTTATTAAAATAGTTATTTTGACAATTGCAACTAATCCAAACATTAACGTATTTATACATGCTTCATGACAATAAAAAATTTAATTACTTATTACATCGCCGAACCATAAATCAGTCAGAAATATTGATGGCTCTGTATATATTATGATCACTAAAAGGTTATATAATTGTGGCGTCTATGTCCTTAATCAAATGCTTAAATATCAAAACCCTAAAAAATGTCATTAAATGTCTTAAAGCCGAGCATATTTTTGAATTACTAAGTTCAGTAGATATAGATGCAGTATTAGCCATTTGTGTATCGGCTAAATGTGGTTTGAATATTTTCTAAGTAGCGCCATTTGTTCTAAATTGAACGAATCATATGTGCTAAATTGAACGAATAATATGTGTATTTGCTAAAAATGTAAATGGATTAACAGGTATGTGTACTAAATTAGCAATTAGTACATCTACATTACGCTACTTAGCAAAGATTTAAACCACATTTAACCGATACACAAATGGCTAATACTGAATCTATATCTAATAAGTTCTTTGGTAAGACCAATTGACTACACTCTATGCAATTCTAAAAAAATCTAGCAAACCTGATAAAAAATATGAAAATACTGTGTTACAAACAGCTAATAAGACCTAAACGAAAGTGTGCTTGGTTTTTATTGTTTTTAAATTAGATAGTAAAATTACGAATTCTAGAGCTCAATGTTTGTAGGCCAATTAACAGGAACCTGAAATCAAAGAGACAAATACAAACATATCTGTAATTTTAGAATATAAAACTGCATCGAGATTAATAGATTGACCGGATATTAGACTGTAATACATTCATATAGAAACTCTTAAAATGATATCTAACGAATAATCAGCCCATCAGATTCTTGGAATACATCAACCAAATAATTATTTACAGTTAAATCATTAAAAGCTACTCAGAACAAATCGTAAAACATGTATTTTATGAGCGGCCCGACTCAGGTTTGGATACTTGTTGATAGCTTGGACAGCAACCAAGGTTTATCTCAAAATCTACCCTTTTATTATGCAACAAATAATATTCGGATACATTAAATAAGTTTACGTGATTATCAACAGTATTCAATTTACACCTTTGGTAGATCTATTTATAAATGGTTCTAGTGATCCTTAGTCAATATTTTTATTTATATCATAAAGTAAATATTAGCAAATATTATATGTTTCGTATATGGATTCGCAGTGCATCAGAATCATTGCGCTATTCCATCTTTGAAATATTTTTTTATTATCAGCAACGTAGTCGAATAACCGGTATCAACAGTGACTAGCTTTGATTTAGTATTGCTTCTATTTAATGCCGTTCCACCTTCATTTCCCATATAACTACATTCTTTATAAACTGATTTTATTATTTCCTTTTTCTAGCACCAGTTCTAATTCAAGTTTCTTTCATCTAGCACTTGACGAAATATTAACTAAAATATGTTTAATAAACTTCCAGGACACTTTATACGCATGACATTTTGTGTTAGTTATACGGTTCACTAAAATGATTTCATCCAATGTATACTTTCATTTTTTTACCTTTGTTGGTTAATTGTCCTCAAATTCGACAAACGCTACAATATATCCTTTTTTGAATGCAAGTCTCAGATTGATGGAATGTGTCCCACAGAGCGCGTTGTGCTGAAATTATGATATAAGTTACCTTTATTACCAAATTTATGTTTAAATCTTCATTGAAGCTAGTAAGATGTCTTAAGTACCTTATCAGGGAGTTTAAGGATATTTTATTGAATGATAAGTTATGAGTTTTTGTTAATAAAATTAGTTTTAACTGAAATAGCATTGACAACGACATCGTTATCTGAAAAAAAAAAACTCACCAAAAATCATATTTTTCTATAATTTTTTTTCCCACTTTTTCATTTCAAAATCCATTTTAAAATTTATTCAAATTAATTAATTCTTAGGGATGTAAAATACATTTATATTATTAATAGGGTTGAATATTTTCCGAGTGGATATTTACATACATACAAGTGGCAGTTTATATACATTGAAAATATTGTTTTTGTTTATTTGCTTTGTGTAAAGTCACCAGTGTACTTATATTAAAACCAAAAACCCTACAATATTATAGTACATATTGTACACGGAGCTAGTTATAACCTTTTGACCCTTTCTATGTAACTTTTAGCTGATGAATAAAGTTTTGAATATACCTAGTCAAAAACTATAACTAAAACTATATAGGGAAGGTAGAATAATTCAAAAGATAGACAAAATATATTTAGTTTATATACGAGTAGTGTATATATGATGATTAATGTTAGAGATAATTTATATAAACCTTATACACATTGCTTTTTCATCCCTGGCAAAATGATAAGACAAAGACAAGGGATTTCTTATGGTGAAGTTAGTCATATATTTTATATTGTATTTTAATATTATATTATCATATATGCATAATATAAGTATAGGTATCAAGGATATAAGAAAAGGTATATGAAATGGTTTCATGTACATGGCCATGTCCATAATACAAGTCTTTGTCAATTGAGTAAAACCCTTTGATAACATGATCACCTTGATGAGGGGTCTTTGAGGTTGAACTAGCCATTTCAAAGGAGTTTTGTGGTTTTTCATGTACCTATTGCATATACATAGTTATATATATATACTCGTAGATACATAGATATTAATATAATTTTAAAGTAATACAAATAATAATAATTTAATTCACACAAAATACCTAAGCCTTGACGATTGGTTGCTGGTTGCGTTGATGTATAGTATTCGAGATCTGTTCTTGAGATATTAAATTAAAGAAAGTTAAATGTCTTACATTTCTTGCGATAAGACATACGAACACATTATATGAGCTTTTCAAATTTTGGGTTAATTTTCACCAATAACAATTATCACCCATACATTACACCTAATAAGGACCACCTAATAACATACAAAAGTAGTAGTAACTCATCACAAATTGATTTTATACTATGTGATAGACTAAATTTAAAATATTTTAAAGACGACAAGGTGATACCTGGTGAGCCTCTTACTTCACAGCACAGATTGATACCGAGAAAGAAAACATCATATAAAACTTGGCAAAGAACTCGCTCCAGTGACGATTTAGAAATGTATAAAATAGCAAAACGAGAAGCACGAAGGGCGGTAGTTTTTGCCAAATCATCTATATGAGCGTCTTGAGTTTGGCGATCAAAACAAAATATACAAAATTGCTGCGCAAAGTAATGCTGCACGCAAGAATATACATTCTATCAAATCTATAAGGGATGAGAGTGGAAATATTTTGATTGCTAGCTTACAGAGAAGTAAACAATAGGCGAAAGCAATACTTCAATCAACTTTTGAATAACGAATATCCTCATCAACGAATTTCGGAATCAAATCCTATTTTCAGATCTTTGGCAAAATCTGGGTGATCATGGATACCAATGATTAGCAAATTTATTAACTAATATCTTAAGCGGAGGTGTGATGCCAAATTCATGAAAACGAAGCTATCTCTTAATATTTTATAAAAATAAGGGAGATATACACAGTTGCTCTAACTACAGAGGAATCAAACTTACTTCACACACCTTAACAATATGGGAAAGAATTTTTTACACAAGACACCGTGATTTAATTAATATCTCAGAAAACCAGTTCGGATTCGTGAAAGTCAAATCAACAACTGATGCTGTACAAACACTTCGTATAAAAAATTCAGAGACAATAAAAAAAAACCTTTATATGACATTTATAGATATTGAGAAGGCATTTGATAGAGTACCTAGAGATGTCGTTTGGCAGGCATTTACATCTCAAACTGTTCTTGAACTATATATCTCTACTATTAAATATATGTAAATGAATGCTAGCACTAGAATCTGAACAAAGTGTGGAACATCTCATTCTATGTAAACGCAGAGGTGCATCAGGGTTCTGCATTAAGTTCATTAATCTTTATAACTATTATGCAATTTCTGTCTGGTACCAGGATCCTCTTCCATGGACTATGTTATTTGCAGAGACACAGTGTTAATAAGTGAGAATCAAATTGAATTGGAATCCAAAATAAATCTGTGGAATTCGGAATTGGAGGCCAACGGATTACGTATCAGTCACACTAAAATAGAGTGCATGTATTTTCCATTTAATGGTAGTAATTCGACTCCCAAACAAGGCACTATCATATTGAACGGTCATCCAATTCCCATTACTGAAAAGTTAAAATATTTGGGATCACTTATCACAACATGCGGCAAAATCGATGATGTTATTTAACATAGAACAAAGTGCGGTTGGATCAAGTGGAAATCTGTATCTGGAGTTTTATGTGATCGAAAAATGCCACCAAAGATAAAGTGGCAAAGGTTTATGAAACTGTTACTCGATCAGCAATGACTTACGGTTCTGAATGTTGGGCTGCAAAAACAGATCATATGGAGAAATTACACGCAATCGAGATGAGAATGTTATTATGGTCATCTGGTGTAACATTAAAGGACAGAATTCAAATCAACTATATTCGAGGCAGTTTAAAAGTTATTCCCATCACCAAAATAATCACTCAATGTAGATTAAGATGGTTCGGTCACATAATGCGTAGACCAGAAACTTATTGCGTTAAATTGGCTTTGAAAATTGGAAAAGATGTCAGGAAACGCGGTCGCCCACAAGCCACTTGGTTCATCAGTTGTTTAAAATGACTTGGAACAGATTGAATGAAAAAAATGATGATAAACAAGACAGAAACTTGTGGATAAATAGATTGAGAAGTAGGACGGCCGACCATGAATATGAAAAATGGCAAGGAAGTAGAAAATTTAATGAATTAGAAAGAGGAAAAATTGCATCTAATATCGAAACAACTTCATTTACATTATTCTCTACTAATTGTTCACATATTATACTCATATATAAAATAAAATTTATACTAATTTGAAAGCTATTGAAAATTCAGAAACGTTTACGCTGAATACATGTAATAAAATAAGAAAATTCGAATGCATACATGAATTTTATACCGTTGAGCATCAGTGGGCCTTCAAATCTAGAGTTTATGATAGTATAGCTAGTATGTGACGCTATTAAATAAACTATAGTCAAAGTGTGACATTATGCCAAACATTAGCGGCAATACAAAAACCTCAAATAAGATCGCGACAACTAAAGTCAGAGGTTAGTGTATCTTAGACTTTGAAACCGCTCAAAGTACTAGGAATTTAGCTTAGTATAATGAATTGCATTTACATGACGAACACGGACAAAACGGAAATGAAAAAACAATATATTGCGATTTGCTAGCAAATTAACAACACCTTTTTCTTACGTAAAATATCAGCGTCATTACACTTCCCATATTACCAGTTTCAACAGTCAACTATTGACAACATTATAACAAACACAAGTCTTCATCCTTCACAGCTCTTTCTTCTGGTAATGTAAGTACAGATCATATGCTGATTGTCTGTAAAAACAGAATAATTGCAAAATTACTAAATGAAATTATAAACTATTATAACATTAGCGATGAAGATAACGTCGAAGAGGCATGGTGCAAGTTAAAAAAAAATATCATTAACGCAAGATAATATCCATTTAAAACCCAACATTAAAACATGGTTTACAGAAAAAGTAAAGTTTTTTGTTAGGTGAACCTAAAATACAGAAGCCTAAAAACCCCGGTAGAATACAAAGTATAAAAACTCATTAGAAACAGGTATGAGTGTCAAAATAACTAAAATTACAAAGAAATACTGGAACCGGTTTAGTAAAGACATGGAATGTGATTTATATGGTAGACAAAAGCAAATTTGGAACTTTCTCAGAAATTGAAAAAATGATATTCCCAATATTCTTGGTTTCGGCTAACTCATGCATAATGCATTTCCAAAATTTATTTACTAACACAGAAGAGTTTCATTTGAAACATACGAGGCACAGAGTTTAAAATAATAATTTTTAAGTCAATAAACATTTGATTGAACAAAGAATTAAAACATTGAAACATTGAAAACCTCTCGGTATTGCGATGATATCTCAAACTAGTGTCTGAAATATGGTGAGGACAACCTAATTGCTGAGACTGTTAAATTTCGCATAAACTACTTGCACGTTATAAGATACCGACATATTGTAGAACTATCGTAGTTTCACTTTATTAATTGCTGTGAAAAACTGAAATTTGCGATAATCAGAATTGATTCATAATGTTGGTTTTCAATAATGATAACGTTTTCCAAAATGGTGTACGGTCTAAGATACCCCATTTGAGTTGTGCCAAAAATAATGTGTCTTATCCAAACCACTTAAAGGGTTGTAATGAGTCTATTGTTCATTCCTCACATTTAGCGAATATAATATTATATTATATTCTTATTGTTATTGCTACTTGTGTGGGCAACACTACTGCAAAAGTTGGTTCAAACAATATTTATTAAGTGTATTAAATGTAATGGGTGTGCATGGTATAGGTAATTTACAACATAATAGTCAGCATGTCAGCACCACAAAAATTTATTAATTAGTAACATTTCGAGGAACCCAATCGGGATCACAAGAGAAGCTAACAAAATGTTGTTACATATTGGGAGCTCAACCGGGATCGCAAGAGAAGGCTACAAAAAAAAAGGGTTACAAATTTGTATGCCAATTAAAACTTGTAATAATATTCAAATACGAAAAAAATCAAAATTCAATTTGGTTATCCCAAGATGGTCCTACAAAAAATCAAATTAACCATTTAACAATTAAAAGTCGTTTGAATGCAGAACTACGAAATAAGGTAACATTTTACAAAAAAAATTAACGTCTCACTAAAGTTGCATGGTATTATTAGGCAAGGTTAGAATATATTTGTCAATATATTGATGTTATTGGCGTCATTACTTATAACAGAAAGAAATGCAATAGTGATAACACATCTTGTAACGCATGGAACATAATAATATGTATAGGAGAAACATAAAATAAATGGTGTCCCAAAATGTACACATAGATTTGAATTTTGTGTCTTTTTTGCAGCAAAGAGTTGAAAACGTAAAACAAAAGATAGCGTGACAACTTACGCAGTTCATAGTTAACAAAAAGTATGGAACGCTACAAAATATAGTCGGAATTGTGATTTAAATTCATTAACTGTGTAGAGATTAATCAAAAAATTCAGGGACACTTGATCAATAAGTGATCTTAGACACTGCGACCATCTTTCAACAATTCGTTGACCACAAAACATCAAAGCAGTTTGTGAATGTGTTGCTGATAGTTTAGAACATTTCTTGGGATTCTTTATATTGTATTCTCAAGAAAGATTTGCATGTCCATGTTTACAAAGTTCAATTGACTCAAGAACTGAACCTTATTGATACATGCACATCAAAGAGAGTTCGTTTAATGTATTATAAATCAAGTTGATGCTGATTTTAAAAGAAAAATCATTTAGAAAATCTACGAATCATTATTTAGAAGCAAATGCTTCAATAAAATGTCACTGTTTGGTGCGGACCAATTTTCTGTGAAAATTCAACAGTAACAATTAATTGTTCTGGCTCTTGCGGTATATGATAGTCCAAATTTTTGTGATTTAATTCATAACTAAGATATGCATGTGGACGATATATGGTTTTAAAAAGACTTTGCCACATCTTATATATTCCGAATAACAATTCAATTATTGTATTAGTCATTTCCTGGTCATGTAATTTGCCATTATCCGAATTTGCCACCCAGATCATGCGACTTAACGCCGTTGAACTATTTTCCTTGATGGTTTTAGAAGTTTAAGATTTATGTCAACAAGCACATAACCATACCTTGAAGGACAAAATTGTGTGCTGTAATACTGCAAATTCAGCTACATTAATGCAAAACAGTCATGGAAATTTTCGACAAAATAATGCGTATGTGCCAGTGGAACCATGGACTAGATATGTTATTTCATACATAACCCAATAATACATATCTACTACACAGTTTATGAATCAATTAAAAAAACTCATAATTTTTAATTAAGAACCTATGTGTTTCTATTAAAATTACTTAATGCATGAATTTTGGATAATCCCAAAAGTTTTTTTAAAGAATTATAAGAAATGATAGGCAACCAGCACTATATATGCTGCTTGTCGATATTAATCAAGCGTTTAGCAGATTTAATATCGTGTTCGGATGCAATCCTTTAAGCATATAAAGTACCGTTTAAATTATTGGACAATATTTGCGGTCTCTAATGTGATTGCAGTTGTTTGAATTTGATATTAGTAAATAAACGCATCTATTTTTGAGTTTTACAATAAAATAAAACAATGTTAAATGATCTTCTTCTTCTTCTTCTTCTTCTTTCGTTAGGTCATGGACCTGTGTTTTTCTAGGACATTTTATTTTCAGTTA
>JANSTX010054775.1:0-10724 GCA_027564355.1 Penthetria funebris | reverse complement strand
TAGTTGATATGAGAACTTCATTATTAGGAAAATTTTCCTAGGACTTTTAACGATAATAATTTGCAAATAAAATGCGAGTACTATGAACATATTAATTTTTAATTTGGAATTATTTTTTTGTTACTAGTATCATTTCTATATAACAAATAATAATAAAATTATAAGTTTCTTATATTGGAAACAACTATCTACATCAACTATACGAGTATTTACGTACGTAAAAGAAAATCGATGAAAATAACGTGGGCTAAAAATTTTCATTTATTAGCTTAAAATATTCGTTGCAATTTCACATGACGATATTTATACAAAAAAAAAAAAATAAGCATAATTTAATTATACAATACTTTGAATATTAAATATTTATTAATGTACAAAATATGGAATTTAAATAAATATTTACTATTTGCATAATGAAAAAACACTGAATGAATTTTGTAAATCATTGAATTTGCAAAAATTATTATGCATGTATTATTCTTCATCTCGTCTACCAAATATGTCCCACACTTAATTTATTAGATCCTTTAATATGTCCGAGAGCAAGAATTACAAATACTAGTATTTTACTTAAATTCATTCATAACTTTTAAGAATTTTTAAAACAAAATATCATTATCATTTATCAGTGACCTTTTAAATATATACTGCATTATGTACATTGACAAAATAGTGGCGAGTTTAATAAAAACAAATATCACTTAATTCAATTTAATTTTGACACTCTATACAGGAGTTAAAAACGAAAGTTTACTTATAATATATTTTATTACTATAAGTTTTAATTACTGTTTATGCATAGAAAGGATTGGCTAATTATTGAAATAAAAGTAAATATTGTAAGTCCTTAAAATAGAGTTACATATTTCCAGTTATAGTACAAAATTGAAAATGAGACATTTATAAGTATTGAAATCAAAGGATTGCTAGTTTATACAACTCATAAGTTCAATAGTTTACAAATAAATTGAATTTAACATACATTCACAGTTTCAAACTAGTCCCAGAAAAATGATCGAAATTTTATAACAATTGAAAATTGTAGTTCACATATTCTCTGATTAAAAAAAAGGTGCAAAAATTGCTAGCAAAAACCTCATTATATGTATACTATAAATCATTTGAACGTGTCATCAACAATGGGTTATATGTGTAGTAAAAAACATTTGGAAATAAACGGATCATTTAATTATCGAAACGTTACGGACACGTGCCGAAATCGATAAAAAATGATAAGGCGGCTAAAGATTTAGTTATTTTATTATTTGAGACTGCATTATTATCGTCTGGATTTTCATTAGACAATTCACAAGTGCATGCCGTATGCTTAAACTTGGTTTGGGTATTGATGAAGATTATGAAACAATGGCTGCTGAAGAGACACCTGTTGTAACTGGTGAAATGCCACAATTAGTTGATGATGCCGAAGATTCGTCACATATGGAAGAAGTTGATTAAAGAAAAAATAATTGATGGTGTATATTCCCTATTCTTAGATTTATTTTATTTATGGTTCCATAATTTTTTTCACTCATTTAACCACGTTGTAGTGGTCATCATTTAAATCGTTTAAAATTACTATATATACATATGTGGTTCTTAATAAAGAATTGAATCTGCCTCTTATTTATCAATATTAATTGACTATATGAAAAAATGTGTTACTTCCATGAAATTTATAGACAACATTAGACGTATATATGTTCGTTTATAAATAAATAGTTTAATTAAAATCTGATAACGCTAGTAAGTTTAACATATAAAATTTCAAAAAATGTTTTGCATTATTTTCGGTTTCTGTATTACGAATATTTTATCAATTTTACGATATCAATGATTATTACTATCCAGCAAGATTCAACTGATGCAGTGAGAAGATCCGAACATCCAATTCAACTTAAATTTACATGTATTCTTCATTCACACTAAAAATATATTAAAATAGTCAGTTTTATTATATATACATGTATATATAAATTCATAATGTCTTATTGATAGACATTTATATAAAAATAACTTTCTTTTAGTAATTTATAAAAATAAATTACTAAAAATAACTACCTATATTTTATTAAGTTGTTTTAAATTTATAATAAAATTGCAATGAATGATATTTATAATATTGAATTTGTTTTGTTATTTGGAAATGGATCAGAAGTCAAAGGTCAGTATATGTATATGGAAGTGATGCAATATGTTGCCAAGAATGAGGAAGTTTATTATATTAAGAATTTTCAAATTATTTAAAATCATCAGACAGACCTTCAAGGATTATGAAATTACTTAGCTATCCATAATCTATCATTCATTTTTTGGATTTTTTTTTTTATATTTGTATATCAAACCTTTCGACACTCAACTAATTGTGTATAAAACCATCTATATTTTTATATTAGATTTTGCATCTTTTGCTTTTCTTGTGTATTCTTGAAAAGAAAATATCTGCGATATTATATCAAAATATGAACTGGTGTAAAGAAATGATGACAACAATTTGTTGTGTAGTAATTTGAAAGTCCAACACTTGTTGGCATTTGTTCAAAATTGATAGCTAAAAATAACGTCATTAAATCGGTAGTCGAGTTAAAGCGATAAATTGAATTATAGCAGATGTAATGTTGAGGAGAGTTATTTTTTTTAGTAAGTATTTTATATGAATTTCTTTCTCTATATGATCCAACAGTTTTTATATCAAAATATTGTATTACCATTCGAATTTTGCCAAATAGTAAATACATCAAAAATTATAGTTTTTAACTACAACAATTTTTTTAGCTGAATATTTCAGTGTACCACTAAATTTGTCTAACTTCTCGCCTTTTCTTTGTGTTGGTCATTTAAGGTATATACTTCTTTGACTTATTTATGTGTGATAATGTTTAATTTTAAATTCTTTGATTAACTTTAAATTAATGCGAGAATCCTTTAATATATTTATAATATAATTTATGTCGACATGCAACCAGTTTGGTATCTTTATGTTAATTATAATAACGAAATTTGGAAAGAAAAATACATGGTTTTTATATATGCATGTGAATCTGTGAAATGCTTATTATGTGAATGAAATGTGATGTGGAGGAATCATTCATATGGATATATGAACACTTTACTGGATGAATACATCATATTGTAAACGACATGTAGCGTGTTTATTGCACTGTTGATAATATCACTCACATATATAATGCAATACTTTGAACCAATAGAAATATATGAGTAACAACAATTTTCACACGTACAGCAGTTATGTGAACAATATACATAACATGCAAGACCAGAATATTCATTACCTTATTAATAGGATAGTATCAGCTGAATGTTGTTATCGTAAATTCTTATTTCCTGAAAGTTTTTATTATGGTTTGCTAAATCGTTCCAAATTTATTCCAGATCGCTTGACAATAACGTTTTTTTTTTTTAACTGTTTAATTTCGCATAAAAGATGTCCCACTTTCAAATGAATGCATAGTAAAATATTTGTACATATATTATGAGGAAAATTAATTTTCCATTTCAAATGAAAATTCACTTTATGTGTGTGATCTGTAATTTTGAACTCAAGTAAAATTATTTTCGTAAATGAAAAATTACTCAGTCAGTTTCGGTAAATATAAGAATAAAGTAATGCAACCGCTAAATTTGTTTTTTTTATAGTTTTTATATATTGTGCAATTATGAATATACAACCATAATAGTCATATATATATATATATATATTTAATATAATTAATAAAAATAGAAAGTGCCAAAAATATTATGTAATTATAATAAGTGAAATCTTTTGGATATATATATTTTCTTTTCGAATAAAGAAAATAGTGATATAGTGAATAATTTTAAATACTATCAAGAAAATTTAAAAAATAAAAAAAAGATTAAAATTTATTTAAAAGTGATTGTTTCATGGCAATGTAAAAATAGTATTCATAGCCTTTTCTCCCGGGACTGAATATTGGATTAATAAAATTATAAAGAAAATGAGTGTAAGTCTCGCACTAAGATTGCATTTATTTTATTTTTCTTTCAATTACTGATAACTATTACGTCTAATTAATTTTATTTTAAAAACGCAGACGTTAAATTTTCTGTAAAATAGAATTAATTTAGAATACACTACCGGATAGTGATCCTGTATTTCCTGTTTTAAAATTGTAATTCAATACTATAATACAAGTGTATATTGTTTACTTCCCACTCTGTAAAGATGAAAAAAAAAATAGATTTGAATATACTAAAGGAATATAAAAACTGAATTTCAATCGGTTATTTGAATTTTTCACGTTATTCTTCTATGTGAAATGCAACTAATTGGAAGATATTAAGTTAATATTAGGTTATTCTTTAATTCTAATGTTTTTACATCATTAAGCATTTATTACCAGAAGATAATTAATACATTAAGAAAACTTCTCTTAAATGTAGAAGTATAAGATGAAAATATTCTGATTTTTTTCTTTTATTTATCGGATCAGTGAATTTATGAAATAAGTATCAAGCTTTATCAAATAATTTTAATTCTAGTTAAACTATAGATAATTGTTTGACATGATTTATAATAATCTCTCTTTAAGTCTGGTTAAATGGTAATTTGAATTTCTGATTGAAAAAGTACAAATCTTGTGAAATTGAATAGAAATAGAACACGATTATGCTCGGTATCGCATAAATGATTACAACCCACTTTTACAAAAAGTGCTTGCATGCTTCAATCTTTTAAGCGACAAAAACATATTTGCATCAATATTGACAAGAAGATGTGCATCATGGCGAAGCTGAGGATGATGACATATCAACGAAATCAACAGATTAGAAATAAATAGAATTATTAAATAGTATATGAAAACTAAAATCTGTAGAATTGTGCAGCCATGTTGAACACATGGTAAAATGCAATATATAATTATTATACCAAATGTGTATTACACGAAAGAAGAATTGTAGTCAAAAGTTATGTTATCAATTAGAGGTGACCATAGAAAATCATTCAATGGCTAATAGCGATTTACTACTCAAAAAAAAAAAACTAGGTAGCTGAGGAATTATGCACCACTCTATTTAAATATTCAAATGTATACCTGGATAATTACGATTGATCCTATATTTTCCAGTTTGCAAATTTCAATTATAGTTCTTTGAGTTTACATTTCATGTTATATGCATATTTGAAATGGCAATTTAACATCTTATTGCTACCCTTATACGCCCTCGAGCCTTTAAGGCTTAGATGACGATCATGAGTTAGATTATTTGATTTTCCCAGAGAAAAGTTACTATACTAGTATTGTTCCTCTACAATCTGGTGTTTAAATTTACGATTTCATATAAAAAGCGCTTCATCAACAAAGAGTAAATAATGTCACTGTTTCTTCTTCGATCTAGAGAATGTATGCAGCAACTAACATTACGATATTAAACGTGTAGTAAAACTAAACTTTCAATCTCATCAAAATCTAAAAATAAGCTTAAAATAGAAGAAGGATCAATGTTTTTATAAGAATATCATGTAAGAATTCCATCAAAATGCTGTTAGAAATTATTCAATAACATCTAAAACTAAAGTTTTCTGTACTACATTGAAATAGTTACCTAATTTATAACTTATTAATCATGACATTATGTAATTACTTATATAATATTTACTCTTATTTGAAACATCATGCAATTATTTGTTTATATGTATCTCACACAACTAATGTAATTAAATTTTAAATCAAATTAATCAACACATTTCACTAGTTATTTATTATTCAAAACTTAACATTCTAATAAATTACATTAATATTAATTTTAATTATTTAAATAAAATATGAACGACACATTTAAATGTAAAACAACATTAAAACGTATTTTCACATAAAAGAATCACTGATTGACAATTGTCAAATTTTTATATTATTTGTATATGGCTAACCACACAGTTCTTAAGCACGGTTGTCTATTCACCTTTCGTTCATCTAGTACCACTTAAACAAGCTCAATGCCTTTCCAAGTTCAGTTTCTCAACAAAAACTAAAAAAACGAAAATAAATATTTAATAATAAACATAAGTGTCAATAATTTGAAATAATAGAAGTCAATACAGTGTCCTGCGCATGCGGGAAAGCTGTCAAACTTATAAACTGGCGAATCAAATGCGTTTATTCGCCTCTAGCGAGTAGAGTATATCTGCATATGTTGCGAATAGAGTACAGTTTCGCCCTAAACTATGTAGCGGGAGTATTTCAAAGTTTGAAATTATTGATTTTTAACGTCAGGAATAATTTTAAAAAATTTTGAAATAATTTTTATTTTCAATTTTCGTCTATTAATTTTTCGACCATTATTTATGTTTCTATTATGTAGTACTACATTTTGGTTGTATATTTCTCAAATGAAAAAGGCTGCATCCAAAACTATATGTCAGAATTGTCAGTTGTATTGATGTGTACTTTAAAAAAATTTATTCGTTTGCAATTATTTAAGACAAACTTAGTATTTATTAATTGAAATAGTGCTATAATAAATATTTTTATTAGATTATATCAATTAGTGTTTACTTGTAGTATCACATATACGTAATCATCATAGAAATGTTGATTTGTATTGTTGTTTTTTGTCTTTTTTTGGCAAACCTCCACTTGTGCAATTTTATATTTGTAAAATAATTTTGTTTTAACTATATAAAAAAACATATAACCAAAGTAAAATCATTTCTGATATCGTTTTCGATAAAATCAATTTTTGTTTTTTAAACGAGTAATAAATAGTTAATCCAATTTAACATCTTTGTTGGTAAAAGAAAGTTTGAAAATATGTGAAACATGTAATTGATCAGTTAAACATTTTAATAGTTCGGTAGTAAGTTCACAGCAACCTAGTTTTTTTGGTGAGAGGCGTTTATTCACCAAGTCCATGAACAATGATACTAGTATATACTTATATTTTTACCATAAAACTGACATTTACTTTGATCGTATTTCCGGTGGTTTCGCAGTGAGGTATATAAAGAATAATCAATCTCAAGATGTAAGTCGGCGGCCACTCTATTCAACACCAAATTGATTAAATATGTGTACATAGAGTTATTTACGTTTATATGTCATAATCATAAACAACCAAAACATTCTAGCCAATTGTTTATTCAAATTACTTCTGTTTCTGGCAATACAAAACAAATTGTTCGAAGTATCATGCAAATGTATAGTTAATAGTAATTAAAATGTTAGCGTATTTGTTAAAATAGAAAATAGATTGAGACAGTTGTAAATTAAGAACGATTCCTCAATGTGCTCGTAAGTTTCATTTGCTTATGATGTGACGCGCTGTGTTATAATGTGTTTTAATAATTGATGTTTTACAGACCAGCACCCTCAATTAATGACAGTTCGTGGACACCTTATTTTTAGTCGACCAGGTCTTCTGTTACCCTGTGAATTCCAATTAAACGCATATCTTGCGGATATCATTGAATCGGATACCTTAGTGTATGGCCGAAATAAGAAATATTTCTATATAAATTATTTAAAGATAAATATCTCAATTAGTGTGTTGATTTGTGTCGTGCGTTTCTTTAGGGTATTCCGCAAAATTGTTCAGGATAAATCGAAAGGGATTTATCTATATTTTGTATAATAGTTTGTGTATATTTTTAATTTCAAAGCAAATATTGCTGATTATGTGGTGTACATTTGCATACAAACATTGTGCAACTAAATTGAATCAGTTCACGTTGATCCTAAACAATATAATATTATTCGGTGACTACATTCTACTTGTACCTTGTACAATATTCAACAATGCCCAGTGTTATACATATAATCGCTTACACAATTATGGTTCATTCAATATATTGATGTGGTTATTGTCAGAATTTGTCAGGTATACAGGAACCTATGCCATTCCAATACTAGGATTTAAAAGTGACCCAATTCTAAGTTAATGACATACGTAAAATAATTCAAATGAAATATATTTTCAATTTTTAGAATTTATTTAACATTTTAAAGTGCATAGGATATACTTGGACGTATATTTGCGTAATATAACATAATAATTTTAAACTATTACACAATTTCAAACATAAATAATTGATCTTCTTTAATGTTTATTTGTTGCATGTGAGCGATTCACATATGTTTCATGTATAATAAGCAATAAAGTAAATATAAATATTTATAGATTTTTTTCTTTTTATAAATAGATAGGTAATTATTGTTACTTCAATAGATAAACATTATTATATTGAAATTAAATTTGCCAAACTAAACCATTTGTTTCCAATTGTTTTTTTTTTTTTTATGAATTTTAGAATTAATTTCTGTATATATGAAATAATTTAAAAAGTGGTTTAACAAACTCATTAAAATTTCGCAATTAAATTATTTTAAATGAGAGACTTTGAATTGTATATGAAAATTCTTTGATTTTTTATGATTGAACAAATTCAGCGAAAATGTGTAAAGTGTTTTATGAAATATAGTAATATAATACAATCGAGTTTATAGCATTCTCTTCCGAAAATGTGGTCATTATGTAATGATCATCATTATCTTTTTGTTTCACAAGAAACCCATCATGTTCATTTTTATCATGCATGTACTCAGTCTATGCTGGGGTGTTATTATTATCATGTTCACACAGGAGTATACGATATCAACTAAGAACTACCACGAATTCAGATCAACTATCACACTTCACTCCACGCGTAATAGTCATTTTAAAGAGTTTTCTCTGTCAAATTATTTTTCGTCAACCAGGTCAACTATAATCTAGAGCATTTTAACAATATTGCGTGTATTAGCAGCATATTGAATTATTGCATTATAGTCCACTATATAACATATAGTCATCATCATAACTTGTACACTATAACGACTTATATGGAAACTATACGGTAATGTCAATTTATCATTTAATTTTTAATATACTGTGCAATATATAGTTAATCAGTCTAAGATTTTAATAAATTATATGTGTAACGGTTGCCAAAATAAATTAAACAACCATTAAATTATATGTGTAAAGTCACAGCTACAAAATTTGATGTTGAGATCTTTATATATTGGCAACAATTTCTAAAATTAAAGTACACCACGCGAAATGTTAGGAAATCACTTGCTTTATTGCATTTATTGCTAATCCAATATTGGATTTATAACATTATATTTTAGAAATTTTCTCCATTATTGTCCAAAGACATAAAAACCAAATAAAATTTCATGTTTTCATTCATGAATTAATTTTAAATTACTATTGTGTAATATATTGTCACTTTCAGAAATAGTAGATATAGTAGATTTTTGAGTTCAGTTAATGTGCATAATGACAAACGAAGAAATTTGTGATTATTTATTTTCGAATTTTTGGATGACTTATAGTTCAGGAAATACATGTTCATAAAGATGATTGCACAGACGATACCAAGCAGTAAAAGATCATGCCTGTGTAGAATTCCTACATTTAATGGGTACAAATCTGAACTAATGGCATCTAAAGAAACCTAAAAATTATGACATATAACTGAAAAAACTGTAGTTTAATAAACAAAAAATTGTTTCTTTATTCCAATTCTATTATGTGATTCTTTCCGTGTAAGATAGAAATTTGTAATTATACAATTCAGCCGAACGGTATGTGTAAAATTTGAAATTTTCACAGATTAATAAACTTTTTTAAGAATTGCGTGGACGTATCCTATTTTCGAAACGAGAATAAACTGAATTTGATTAAATTAAACGTTTGTAATTTTTGTTTCAGAATTTGAATGGTAATTTATTAAATAAGAAAACAAATATGCAACCGAAACTGCTGAATAATACAAGAACGATGCCTCAATGGACGGTAATTTTTTTTAAATGATTATAGTTACTCAGAAGATTTATTTGAATAATTAATTGTCTTAAAAAAAAAAAATATATAGCACGAAACGAATAATCATATTGGTCCAATACCACCACCAATTCCATCAAATATTAATAAACCACCATCATTACCACCAAAAAATAATGCTAAATCTGATCCAGATTATGAAGTTATTGAATTTTCTGGTCAACAATATTCAAATGCTGTTCCAATAAAAGAAACAGGTACATATATTACAATAATATTTAATATTAATATTAATATTATAATAATAATGCTAATATAATTATTTATATTTTATTAAGTACATAAATATAATGATGGTTTAAAATGTGAACTATGTGGATCATCGAATCCGATTTTAAAATGTGATCAATGCAATTATTTACATTTTTGTGCATCATGTGATGATATGTATCATAGACATCCAAAACGAAAAACACATTGTAGAAAAGTATATATAGCACAAATAAAAAAAACTATAAATTAAATTTTCCATAATATAATTTATATATTAATTAGATTATTGAACAACAACAAGAAAATATTAAACCACCTTTACCACCGAAAGGGGACTCAAATCCATTAGTACCAGTACCACCGCCTCGACGTAACAAGAAGGGTTGTCTAGCGAGTCCAATGCCAAACCGAAAGGATCAGGTACGACACTGTATCATCTCTTAGCGAAAAAAAATAAATAAATATAATAATAATCTCACGATATGAATTAGATAAAAAAGAAAATTATAGCAAAACACATGAAAACTTAAGCTAAATGTTTCCTAATTATGATTTTTGTTTTTTTTTTTTTTTATTTGTGATGTATTTTTGTTCTTAATTTTTTCTTTAAGAGGAATAATTATACATTGTATATTTGCTTG
>JANSTX010054774.1:0-10726 GCA_027564355.1 Penthetria funebris | reverse complement strand
AACTTTTTCAGGCACGTAATTCGACATGTTCGAAGCAAAAAAAAACTTTGTTGTTTACACTTCAACGAAATGACATACACTGAAATTTATAGAGTAATGACAAACAAAAAAAAAAAGAATATGGACGCGGTGTGTTCCGATGCATACAACGCCACTTACGCCAACTGTTATCTAAATCGACATTTTCAATGCAAGGTCCTTATACTATGATTATTTGAAATGGTATGATGTCTGGTTTTTGATAATGCTGTTCAGACAGCCGAGAGTTTCGTTTAGTACCCCTTTCCTAATTGTTTTCTCAATTGGTTATCAGGTCTATTATTTACTATACGTAAAGGCAATGTTTTACAAATGAAAGATGTGTCTAGTGTATAACTTCCAACCACCTGATATAACACATAGTTTAATAAAACTTTTACATTTCTAAACTAAATAAAGCAGAAAAAACAAAACATATTTTATAAATATTATGTTGAAAACCTTAAAATTACATCCCTTAATGTATACAAAATTCTAATAATAAAACTCTGTATTATTTAATAAATTTTCTCGTCTGTCGAAACGTGATGGGAAAACAGACGGAAAGTGTACCATTTAAATTCCAATTTTGACTATTGACTATAAGCTATTTTTCATGACATTGTGTCAATATGTACTTAGAACAAGTTAGACAAGGTGACAAAGTATAGAATATTAAAGGTTACAGGTTCATGAATAAACGTTTACAATTCATTAAAAGTAGGAAAAGTTTAATAATAATTCTGAATAGTCTTTTGTGGATACTAAATAAAGAAAAAAAAACAGAACTCCATTACAATGGAGTAGTTATACATAAATATTTTACATGGTATTTCTGTTTTGCCAAATATACCACCCCCATATGGTAAAATTTACTATGTCAAAAATATCCAAGTTTTTTAATATGAACTTTACAATAAGAGGGTTAATATTTTTATTTATTATAAACATATACAAAATATTACATTATGTTAAGTAAAAATAATTAAATTTGCTAGAAGGGTTATTCATAGATTATTGAGCCTATAAAATATTTATAAATAAAAAAACTCACAGGTCGCTTTCTCGAAAAAAAAAAACTAATGTCAGTGATACCTTCTGATACCTTCTCAATAAACCGTAGGTGTAATAATTTCGGTCAGATTTACCATCTGCATTTTCCATCCAAGGCTTCAAACTCAAACGAAATGATCATTTATCAATTTAGGGGGACTTAGAAAATGCAGATGACATTTGATAACTGTAAAAGAAAGAAATCAGCTGCTTGTATTATCTGATAATGACCGTAAAATTGGATAAAACAAAATCCAATAATTAGCAAAGTAGTGGGAACACATACGTTAAAATTCTTCAAATGATTCAGAAACATAAAAAAATTATTAATCGAACAACAGAATAATAATTTAGTTTTACAGAGTCCACAAATCACAGAATTAAACATTCATTGATTGGCAACTACAATAAATCGACATATTAAATACTGATAATGATTTTGTTCACTATTTACCATCAGCAAGTCATTTCCGATTTTTTGTATTGAGGCCGTCACTCAAAGTGTTACTAAATTTGCCCAATTGTAGCTACCGAACAGCCGATTATTGCGCTGTCTTTAACAGTCTTTAGTTTATAATATTGTTTATCAGTGTACAAAAGCATTTTGTTTTATATCGTTATTTATAACAAATAGTAAACGAAATAGTGTGATTGCTTTGTATTTGGCAGGATTTTAAACTAACTGTAAATCGTCGCTATCCGCCCGTTTTCACCGATATCAGAACATTCTAAACAATAAGTAAATCCTTTTAGATTTTATTATGCCTGTGTACCCATAACAGTTCCCTCTTTCAATTACTATCTATACAATTTTTAAAGTAATACTCCTGAATTAAATACTACAATCTTTTAATAAATTTTAAAATAATGGTGGAAATATGTTTAATAACCGACGAGAGGTACAATGCGTTGGCATAGTTTCAATGTTATTAAAGATTTCATAAATACATGCAAACTTAGAATTATGTAATTTGTGAATTGAATTGCATTGACAAAGTGATAAAGGTTTTTAAAAAATAAAAATTATACATTCATTGTTTTTTAATATTAAAAATATACTTTTATAAAATATACTTAATATTATTAGTAAAAATATTGATAAAAACAATGATTTTTAAAGTATATGCTTGTTTATTAATCAAAACGAAAATTTGTGTCCTATACCAGAAATTGGGTTTGAGTGATTTAAAAAATCTAGATTTTATTAATTACTATTATTAGGTTTCACTATGAATATTAGAAACAATTGATAAAAAGAAGTTATAATTATCTTTTAAAAAAATATATTTTTAATTATTTTTTTAATGGTGAAAACTATTTTTAATTATTGCACTAAAGTTGTATAGACAATAACTCATTCACTGTACTCATATGTATTTAATTTTTTCGAATGTATTTTTTTTAAAAGTACAAATGCGGTTTTCAATTTAAAAAAAGTACAATTTTAAACTTTATGTTCATTTTTTAAAACAAAAAAAAAACACCATAATTACATGTTGCGCTTAATGTTGCATAATGTATGCAATTAACTTTTTATTGCAATATCTTTTGCAAGAAGGTAAATCTTACAATTGTAGTGTTTTAAAAAGCACCAAAACTAATTATAAAATTTATTAAAAATACAATTTTATGTATAAAAATTTGTAGTTCACATAAAAAAAACACTATATGCTAAGAACACTGCGGAAGTCTTTTTATACAATTCTGAAGATATGTACGTATAGCAATAATTTGAAGATATGATAGGATACTATGCAACCGTTCAACTAAAGTGCTTAAATTGAACTGAACTAGTCACTCTGAATTTATACAAAAATCAAAAAAAAAAAAAACGTTTCTTTATCAACTATAAGAAAAGCTTTACATTCATAGGGAATTGTAATATTAAAATTTTCATATAAACTTCTCCAATCGCGTATTCATTGGCATGTTAAGTAGAGACACGGTACTGTGTACGGCGAATATTAGGAAAATTGAAAAATGAAATCACGAAAATGGTTACATTGTACCACAAAATTGTTTTGGTACAGAAACAAAAATTATGCAATAGATTGCATAATAGGTGTGTTTATGCATATAATATACAAATTATTATAAAATAAATGGAACCTACGAGGGTGGATTGATAATGATGGTATAATTAAAGAGCATGCGCGTTATCACTAAAAAAAATTTATTATTTTTTACATCAGGCAATCTTTAAAAGGTCATATGTTAAATTTCAGACAGATATGACAATTAGTTTTGTTTTGACAGCCATTAAAACTAGCATTTTCTTGCCAACGACATCTGAGTGTTGATTAAACAATTCTTTTATGTAAAAAATCCATAACATAAACAACAGCGGAATGTGATAAATGCAATTCAGAATCCGCACCGTCAATTAAAATGTTTCACAAATAGTTTACTGAATGTCGCCGTGATCGTACAAGCATAAAATCAACACCAGCACTAAGTCGTGCAAAACTGACAAAATTATCAAAGAAATCCGTGGATATTATGTTAAACGATCGCATTTACTGAAAGTACACAAAATAGCTGATATCTTACACATTTCATATGAGATTGTGTACAAAACATCTTAGACGAACATTAGCATATGAAAAATCTATCAGCAAGGTGGGTGCCGTATTTTCTCAGAATCGCTAAAAAACGCATTCGTATGACCACTTATCAACTTTGTTTGTACTTATTTATTCATCACTATTCATCACTACACACTAGAAATAAACGAACAGTAGAAGTAGTGGATTGAATCCAGTGGAAACATACCAAATAAGTCAAAGACGTTTCCATTGGCAGAAAAAGTTAAAGAATCCGTTTTCTGGAATGCACACACAGTAATATTTATCAATTATTTAGGAAAAGGTAAAACAATAATCGGTGCATATTAATTGTCATTACATAAATTTAATATATCGATAGTATTTATTGAAGCAAAAAGTGTATTTTCATCAGGATAATGCACTACCTTATACATCGGCAATTGTAATGACCAAATTGCACGAATTACATTATGAAATGCTTTCTTATTCAATGTTTACCCAAGATTTGGCACTGAGCTACTTTTTCCTGTTACGACGCAACAAATACATATTTCGCAGACCACCACGAATCTATTATTCCGCAGCGATTACAAAATTGGTCTATTGAGGTAAAAAGCATATCAGTTCTAAAACGAGATTATGTTGAAAAATCAATAAATTGATTTCTGTTAAAAAACATTAATTCCTTGTTTTATTTTTATATTTATTATCAATCCATCCTCGTATAAATTAAAAATAGATTTCAAATTGAAATATTCAAATTGCATTGTAATATTATAGTTTGCATCAAAATGCATCATTTTAATAAAAACACATCAATTCTGTATGAATAAAATCATAAAATTCGATCAAAAAATATCGATTTGATAAAAGACTTGAGAATGAAAATTTAATATAAAAAGTTCTCAAAAGTTGTTGACCGCATTAGAGACATTAGAATATTTAAAAATAATAAAAGTATATATAGAAAGAAGGGAAGCTCTTGCTATTTACATAAAACCACTTGCAATTATCATAAGCATCAATCTTTATGTGAATAGATGTATTATCTTGAGGACGTAAACTTTATGTCATACTATTTTGTTGCATTCTACTAGCAAATTTGTCTATAAACATATATTGTTGTAGAACTCTCACAAAAATTTCAAGAATGCAAAGTTTCAAGAAGTATGTTCACAAAAAAAAAAGAAAGAAAATCTTCCCATTGAAAATGTATCATTTAGAACATTTAGTTTTTAGTATATAAACGGCGGGCAAATTATCGGTAATCTAATACGCAGTCTCAGATATTAACCTTCGTTTAAGTTAACTAATATCTAATATTAAATTGGGCAATAGGATCTCAGACTATCTGGACTGATGCTAAATTCAGCTTATTTTGGATGGTCATCAATTCGGAGCTACTTTGGTTTTTACGTCGTTATAAGAAAAATATTAGTTCAAAAAATATTGTTATGTATAAAGTATGTATATAAGATCAAAAATGTTACAATGACAAGGACTCCAAAACCGATAGGTATGATACAGTTATCATACCCATCGGTTTTCGACGTCCGTTTATCAAGAATAGAATAATTTCTAGATGAACACAGGTCAAAAGGCCTAATGTTCTCAAATTGTTGTTAACCTATAAATGTATGTATTATATATACGTTGTGAATGCGTAAGATGGGATAATTTCACTATTTCCATTGGTAAATTTACTTTTCATTTTATATCCTTTACTTACGTTGTCATATAGACGTTACTCTTTAAAAATTACATAGAAGTTTCCATTTTACCAAGTTTTACATTTATTTAGGTTAAATATAAAAATACTTATAAGTTCATTTTTCAAAAAAAAAAATAACTTTAAAACAATCAAAAGTCATATATTGTTGTAATATAATAAAAGTAATTTTAAATTATACGAATAAGGGTTTTCCTTGTACGATTACATTCCCTGTACATTGTACATTGTAGGATATTTTCCTATAAATAGAAAATAAACTTTGACACATTTTCTTTAAAAAAATTTTCACGTATCCACAAATAGAAAAAGTTTTTCATTGTCATTGAAATTAATGTTACATTTACAAAACTATTTTTAAAAGAGTTCATAGAAAATTCTATCAAATTATATACGAGGGTCAATGATTTATAATTAGAAAATACAATTGATTTCTGGTAAACGAGATTGTACTTGCATGTAAGAAATTATAATGTCAACATCAGCGATTTATGAATCAATACCAAATAGGACTGACGAATGTCATATAATTGAGTATATCTATAAGATAATGATAAATAACGGTTCTGAATATTGGGTTGATAAAAGGGATTATATGCAAAAATTATACACAACCGAGATGAGAATGTTAAGATGATCATCCGGAAGTAAGACTGAAGGATAAGAGTTTAAAAATAAATATATTCGAAGCAATTTAAAAGTTGCAATTACAATTAGTTGTAATTATATCAACTTAAAGGATATAAATATGGTATGGTCATGTAATGTGTATACTGGAAACTCGTCCAATGTAACATTGACTTTAAATATGGCCGCCAACAAGCTACTTGGGTAACGGTAATTCAAAATGATTTGAACCGATTAAGCAGTAAGTGACAAGACAGAAACTTGCGAAGAAATAGATTAAGAAGCACGAGGACCAAACCTGAATGGCGAAAAAGGCAAGAAGAAAGACAAAGAAAACAAAGAAGAATAAAAAAAAAAACACAAAAATGTTTAAAATCATCAAACTATGGCTTTAAAACAACTAAGATAAAAGACCCCAAAAGCTTATATTTCGAAAGCTCTATAAAGTCCTGGACAACTTTAAAAAATATTTGATAATTACAGTATACACGAGATTGGACCTTTAGCTATGTGAATAGTATAAGTTAATATACATTCTAATAAAATCTCATACCGAACGACTGGGGGAAGGGCGCTTTTTGCAAAATTTTAGAAAGATTAAAAAAAAAAAAAGCGATCGACAGTGTAATTAAATAATTACAATAATCAATTAATAATTTGAAATAAATATGTAACAATTAATAATGCAATTTGCAAAGAACAGAATGTATAATTCAATCTAAAAATCAATATTATGGTATCCTGGAAAGTGGACATGTATGGCATTGCTTTATTAGTAAATCCATTAATAGTGATATTCAAACCGAATGAAAAAGCGGTTGATCAAATTGACAACTAGCGTACTATCACGTAGCTATAAACAACTGTGCAATTGAATGGGAAACAGATATTCAAAATAAGGGACATAAGCATTGATTTTGTATCAGGAATCCATAATTTTTTGACGGTATTTTTTATGAATAGGTATTCGGAACGAATCTTAGTAGTAGCAAGATACATTTTGCTACTACCAAAGATACGTTTTACTATTACCAAAGACACTGAGTCTATATGTTTAGACCACTAAGTCCATATCTATAATCGTCCATAATACATTTTGAACCGAGTCAATATTAGAAAAATGAAAACGTCCATGAGATATTTTATTTTGTCCAAAAAATATACCTGCTTAAAATAATGCTCTCCTGTTACAGATATTCAAATGTATTGATTTTAACAAAATTGAAAGATATGTATCTGGAAAATTGGAAAACTTGTTGCAGGAATGCGCGTTTTACAATGAGCCAATTTAATGTGTGAATAATCTGTAAACTAACCAAGCCTAATCTAAGTACATCACAATTTACGGAATAAATGTGAGTGTGACTTGAAGGCATGTGAATGTCATGACCGTTTAAAAGCTAACACCGATTGTATTTATGTGAATTTTTCAAGTGTACACATCTAGTGCATTTTCCGCATTCAACTAAGTTCTCGTCAGCATCGAATTATATGGAATATCATATAATACTATGCCGATCATACAATTCCTATGATCAAATTAATAACAATGAAAATTACAAGGAAAGCTAGCAAACATAATTTCTGGAATATCATTCTTAAAATAATATTTTTTTTTATATCAAAATGATTTCAACAATGACGTCAAAGTGACAATATTTGCTATTTTATATTTTCTATTTTCAGTATTCCTTTGTAGAATCCTCAACAAAAAAAAAAAATACAAGAGACGAATGTCAGTGTATAATGAAGAAAAACGCCTTGCTTTTTCACCAAAAAAATAAAAAAACAGAAAAAGAAGGAATACATGAAAAACTTTTTTCTATTTAAAATTGCTTTTAAAATCTAGGATACACTTGTAATACAATATGTTATCCTTTCATTTTCAATGGAATTAAAATGGGTTCAATAAGCTATATACGAGTATACAAATATTAAGATTGAATAGGGAGTTTATATGACAAAGTTTATCGATTAAGCTTTGAATGAATACATCATATACAGCCCCATACATTTTGAATTAATTTTCAACAATATTTGATGATTATTCAATTGAATTGGGCATACATAATTTGAAACCAATACCAAATAAATTCCTGAATAGCCAAAACAAAATACGATCACAAAGGTGTGTGCAGATCCCGAAATAAGGAAGTTAAACAAAAATTAGTTAACTTACACAATCTATTAAATGATAGTTGTATAGTAGCAAAGAGTAAGTTCCCCGTGTACACGATTCTATCGAAATGAAATCGAATTGAATTTAATGGGATGTGTTTGGTGTACGTCTTCGACAAACTGCTGTCAGACCCTAAAACAACATTGTAGGCATCCCATGCCAATTTTCAAGACTTATTAAAAAACACACACCAAATCCAAAGTAGTCAATAAAAAAAATAAATCATAGTAGCCGATTTCAACTTCACTATTTGGGTGATTTACGTATAATAATCGTCAATAAAACTAGTAAAAAATTAAAAAAAAAAACTTACCAAGTATAGCTCTTAAATGTCCTTCCAGGGTTTGCAGGATTGTCATTTTTATTTCCTTCACCGTTTTGCCCAAAAATTGTTCACTAGCTGTTCCAAGTAATTCGTCGGCCTGATGGTGAAAATAATACACGTTCATCATCTATAAGTAAAAATAAGAAAAACGCAAGGGATCAGAAACAGCATCCGTGGGTTCATCCTCCGCAGCGCGTGATTTTTTTCATTTATATTCATACTGACATATTTTTTTTCCGGAGGTTGTTTTGTGTTTGTTATGCATTCAGTTTCTAAATAAAAGCTTTTATTGGATTGATGGATTTTAAATACATCTCTTGCATCACAAAAAATCACTGTCTACAGGTACTATTTGAATAAATTTATTTTAAACTTAAAAATTCAAACCACGCACACGACGCTTGAACTAAACACAATTATTTTTTTATTTTTTTGGGTTTCCATTTTATCTTTTATTGGATAAATAAAATATTAAAAATTAAAAAGAATAAAAAAAAAGTATTAAAAAAAAAAAAAAAAAACTTTTCTAATCGTTTAAATTTGCAAAAAAATCACGCGAAAATTTACTTATCCTACCTGATTTTCTAAAAATATTTTTAAAAAACGAAAAAGAAAAAACACAAAGATGGACAGAAAAATTTTTAAAGAATTATGATTTCTTTTAATGCAAAATTAAATTTAAAAAAAAATATTTCTTTTTTTTTAAAATAATTTTGTGTAAAACATTTTTTCTGTTTGGTTTGTATTTCACACGCTAATGCATTTTTCTTACTATTACTTACAGAGTGCAATAAATTAAAAATTAAATAAAATATTAAAATTAAAAATAATTATTAAAAATTATCTGAAAGTATATAGAAATTAAATGATAAATCTAAATAAACAAATAATTTCATATACTAATAGTTGTCATGTATATTTTGTATTCTTTTATTTAATGTAAATAAATTTTACAAAATAAATTACATGTACATATAATAAATTATGTATTTAATTTTATGTTAATACTACATATAATAGAAGAACATAATAAAACATCATGTTTGCTACACCCTAAAATTAATTATTATTGTTTTTCTCATTGGTTCTATTCCAAAAACATATATAAAAATTAATTTTTAATGTTTAACCTTTTTAAAATTTAATATGTTCGTTCTTTTCTTTTTATTTTATTTTTTTTTTTTTCATATTTCTAATCTTTTTTAATCAAAATATAATGAATTCGTTACGTGTTTACAAAAAAAAAAAAAAAAAATATAGAAAATATTCTTCTTTAAAAAAACATAAACGTTGAGTATTACTACCACCATGAATAAAAATTATGGAAAAAATGTTTTAATATATTATTATTTATTGTATGTTAATGATGATGATAATGATAATATATATATATATACTGCTGATGATGTTGAACATTTATTATAATAATAATAATTATATGATAATATTGTTGATTATTATAAATTAAAATAATCTTTATTTATTATTATTTGACTTATATTATTATTATTATTATTAATAATAATAATAATACTATTATCGTTTAAAAATAAATTACAAATTCACTTAAGTAGTTATAAAAATGATTTATTGTTTCATAGAAGTTTTTATTTTGTACCAAAGATTTTAACTTGTTTTTTTTTTTCTTTTCAAAACCGTCATGGTCTTAAATCTATCTCTATATGTAAATTTTGTATTAACTATTAGAAATAATGTTATGGAACATCTGAAAACAACAAAAACGATTATTGTAAAATGTGTTTTTACAATGTTTTAAAATTAAAAAAAAATTCAATGAATCATTCATACAACATTTCATATATTATTCACAATAGTTTTTTATTTCTTTCATATGTATATATGGTACAAAACAAGTGAATGACTAAACGTTCATTGTGAACTATTTTGTTTTTAAATTTTGTTTTTTTTTTTTTTTTGATATCGCTATTGTTAACGATAATTGTTAATTGCAACAAACATTCATAATTTGTTTGTAATGGTATTTTGTGTTTTTTTTTTTTTTTTTTTTTTGAATTGCCCTTTAAATACACAAATCATTCACACTTTATTGCGAATAATTAATACAATAGACAATTGTAGACAAATTATTTATTTATTGTGAAAAATAAAATCAATGTAAAAACTAGGTAATTATTTCATCAAAAGAGGTTCTTTTGGACATATATAAATATTGGGTTGCGTTCCAGATTGCACTACATGTAGTCTAAGATCTTTGATAATTGGTAAAA
>JANSTX010054773.1:0-10726 GCA_027564355.1 Penthetria funebris | reverse complement strand
ATAATAATGTCATGTGCAAAATTTCATAGCGATATCTCAAAGCGTTCTCAAGTTATCGTGCGCACGGACGGACGGACAGACGGACGGACATGCTTAAATCAACTTTTTTTCAATTATAAGCACTTCTGTGTAATTTTTTCTTTTCTGAGATGTTTATTTCTTGGCGTTACATGAACGGAATCAAATACAATAGATCCTTTCTTCGAAAGTATTAGCATATCATCGCATCTATGTATGTAAAAATACATGTATGTAGTATTTCGAGCGAAAGTAATGACAAATTTTGCATCCGTTGATTGCGAATTTTGTTATCTTTCATTACTTACGTAAAATTTTAAAGTAATTATTTGAAATTTTAAATCCATCCTGCTGCTGGATAATAGTCAGGAAGGTATGAGATCAAATTAATTCTCAAAATAATGGTGCAATTTCTATCACACTCAATATAAACTTAAACTTTCATTTAAAGCAACACCAAAACGCCATTTTGGCAAACTATTTGTAAATAATCGGCTTGATTCGTACGGATGGATATCGCCAATTCTACCGAAGGTCTTCGAATGTTTCGAGTTGATGGATCCAGTACACCTAAAATGATTGATCCACTACACATAAAATGATGGGTCCACTACACATAATAGACAAAAATTATTTGCATTGATTCAGAACCTAATGGGATAATAGCAAACACCAGACTGATATGAATATATACCGAACTGATGATAATACAGTAATTGTCTACATAACTGCAAATGTCTAAAATTCACAATTAATAGAAATTTTTCCAAAATCATATCGTTTATATATTATATAAGAAGTTAAATCACTAGCAAACTCATATAAATCCTTCCATAAATGGACTCATTTTGGTTTATTTGAAACAGATAAAAAATCTAATATTAAATATAACAGTCATATAATAAGTAGAAGGCACTATGCTGACTTCGTCGAGAGTGGTCTATGATATTCTAAAAAAAAAGTTGCTAGAAGTTGATTTTTAAAAAAATGAGAAAGTGTATGCTTCAATCTGGCGAGGACATATTAAAAAGTACTATGTGGAATCATCTAAACCGTCACCAGGAACTCGACGACAAATTATGAAAACTTCTGGTGAATGATGAAGGTCAACAGTATATGTCATATTTGTCGCCCAGGAGAAAATATAACCCCAACAAATTAGGTAGATGGGGTTTTATACACCACTGTATTGAATTATTCAAATGCTGTAGTGTACAGTTTATACAGTAACCTGTAACATTTACAAATAATGTAATATAGTATAACATTAATATATTAATAAATAGGTTGTCAATATAATAATTTCTGTTTACTAAGTATCAGAATTTAAAATAAAGTACACCGGTTAAGCTTTGTATACATTTTTACAATACCATGCTGTATTATAAATACATCTTTTCAATTTTAATACAATAAATTCAACTTTATAAAGGTGCTTGCTTTGTTCCTCCAAAATATAATCCAGTAAATTTAATATAAAATACCTATAATATTTATTTTACTTTTAAAAAGAAAATTTAACTTATGTTAAAAAGTATGCTCACAATAATTTTCTTTTAGAAAAATCATGAAAAGTGAAATATCGAGTGGGTGAGGGCAATGTGATTTTTTCATTACTTCCATAAAAATAAATTGTTTATTCTATATACATATTCGTATATGAATTTACTTTCGTATATACTACTGACTATAATAATAATAGTATTAAATGAAATATTGAATTGTGCTTAAATGGTAAAAAAATTATAAGAATGTTGATTTATATTCATGGAAACAACCCATATATGTATCTACTCACATTATAACTGCTGATGGCACTTGAGGCGACATACAATTGAAAACTCTTTCTAGGGTTATATAGAAATTAAAAAATCGATTTTACAGGATTCATAAAAACTTACACCTTGATGATTGTAAAATTTAGAAAAAAAAAAAATATTGTGGTAATTGTGTTGAGCTGCTCGCTCACTTAAACGAATACTTTTTAGAACCTTTCTGACATTCGTTTATATCTTAAAATGTTTAAATAATTGACTTATTTGTGCAGTTTATTATAAATTCGAACCATCATTATATTAAAATTATGCATGATGTTAGCCAACAAACGTCAAATTATGTTTTTAAAAAACAGAACGTTGCAAAACAATTCTGTGAATTTGAAAAAAACAAATAAAGTGCCTATTTTGAGATTGTAGAAATGGGCAACAAAAATGAATTAATAGTATCATAATCATTTCAACCTTTACTCCACCCCATTAACGACCAATCATCACAGTGATCACGGTTTATGACCAGTCACGGTATTTTTTGTTGTCAAACAAGTATTTAATTAACGTTAAGACTCCAGTAAGCACATAATGATATCTATTCGTCACTGCCGCGTTTATTAAATCATACGATACTATCGTTACGTAAATTTATTTAAAAAGACGATTTCGCGTGTTTTATTGATTGCCGCCTTGTCACGAACACTTAACGCCGGCAGTACTTTTGTACATTGAGCCATCTTTTTCAGCACCATCGATTCGATGAAATAATGCCTAACCAGTATTCAATATTGAACACATAATATATGTACTTTATTCCATCATTAAAATGATTATATCTTTCAACTAGATTTACGATAATTATTTATAATACATAAGTCAATCGTAATCAAATGAATACAGTACACGTAAGAGCATTATCTCAATTCTAAGTATATACACACTCTTATATCATGTGATGTTGAATAGAAATTAAGACTTGAATTAATTTGTAAAATGAAATAATGCTTTTGGAAAGAACTTTTGCCCCGGAAAACTTTGGAAAAATACTAAACTCAATATGTAGGTGGTACAGGTATGTACTCCTTGACATATGATGCGAATACATCAAGCATATGTAATTTATAACCATATAATTAATGCATAACTATAAATCATCAATAATATTGATTGTGTGACTAATAATAAAATTTCTTATATAGCCATTATTTTATTAACACAGGCAGATGTAATTTTTCATTTTTTTTATTGTTTGCAGCAATACTTAATTTACCGGTATCCATCCTTGTATATTATAATAAGAGGGTTGTGTTACAACACAAGTACGTGTCTTGTTTTAAGTCTGCTTCTTTTTTTTTTTGCAAAAATGCCATGGTTTAAAATAATAATAAATTTTAAAATTGAATTTATTTTGTTACTTAATGAATTATTATATAAAATACATATAGAGGTTGATTATCATATACTTAATAACATTGGACAACATAATAAGTTCCATAAAAATATTACATAGTATTTATTGAATTGAATAAAAAAAAACCCAAAGTATCGTACGTACAGAAAAACGTAAGAGATAACCAACTTGTCAGAACTTTAATATTTTTTTCCAATGTGTTTGGAAACATTTATAAACTGTATTAATATTAAATATGTTGAATCTAATTTTATGGTACAATGACACAAACGTGTATCATAAGAGCATTCCTTCTGATAACTCGTAGCATTATAAAAATCGCCCCAGGGCTTATAATAATAAATACATCCTATTATATACATACATCATTTTAATATGACTTGGAATTTGGAGAATACTGATTCTCTGGATTTATATTTAGACATTATATTTACATCAATTCCTCAGAAAATCTAAATGAGATAAAATCACCAATTATCGCTCCGCGTACGAACAAAGTTATGTGGGCATTTTTAATTCTAGTCAAATTCACTCATAGTAGACATATTTTTTACGCCAATAGTAATTTTCCATCCTACTAACGCATTGAGATTATCACCTATTGATCCACCTGAATCTACAAAGTCTATATCTATAGGTAGGTAAACAGTTTTTTTTTCGTCACAGTTGTAAAATATTGTATGGTAATAATAATAAATATTTCAACTCCGCAAATTTTATATAATACATAACTCTATTATGTATATAAAATCAAAATTATAGTTAGTGACAACGAAGTATTGCGTTGCTACATTCGACTAAGTGGTAATTTTCATATTTTAATAATTCAAATGAAAATTTACCAAATAATATAAAAGAAATTATTAATATTGTTAAACGTTCATACCTTCCATCGTTCAGCACACTTTCTTGAAAATTCAGCAAAAATAACTGATTCTTCTGGATGTTTCTTCTTATGTTCTTCACGGCATGTTTGTACAAAGAAAGCGTATGCGGTCATACGTCCTCTAGGTTTAGCATCTGCTTTACCTCTTGGCATTTTAACGGGCTGACTCTGAATTTGAATATGCTGATTATTCTGATTGTTTTGATGATTTTGTTGTATTTGATGGTCTTGTATGGTCTGAAATATAATAAAAAAAATAATCAAATAAATAAATGTGTTAATGATAAAAAAAAATTAAAATATCAATAAAACGATTTCATTTATTTTAATTTTCAAAAAGCAAAAAAAAAACTATTTTGTAAGTCTTCACCAGTGCAAGCTCTGGTTATCTAGCTGGTTTCGAACATATAGACAACGAAGTTGAAAAACGTCTCAACTCCAGTCTGCAGTTAACCCAGTAACATATTTTTTTCTTTCTACTGGGTAATTACTGAACTGATAAGAACTATTAGTTTGAAACCAGAATTTAACATCTTAGCATCGGTTTTTAGATTCAGATAACTAAATGTGAATTCTAAAATATTTTAAGGTTTAATTCAAATCATGTAACTGTATGATATTCAACATATATAACCGTCTTAATCACAGTTATTAGTTTATATATTTTTATATGTGACTGAGATGCCAAAGAACAAAACAATCTAATTAATAAATGATTAACAAGTGTAATATGTGATTTATAATTGTTTATTTTAAAATTAATGTCAATTTATAGATTCAATATTCAGAATTGTAGTATATACAATTATTACATTTCATAATATATATAAAAATTATATATATAGAGCTGATCCTTTGAAATATTAAACATGCATTCAATAGGATATTATATCAATCATTTACATATTTCTTATGAGTTTTTCATTTTTTGAAACTTATGCATACTCGCATGTCCATTTGTAGAGTTGTTCAATCAAATAATAAATAATATATATTTAATTTTCAACAGGCATCAAAATGGAAAAAGAACCATACTATTTAAATAAATCATGCCTAAAATATTTAAATAATAATTAACATACTTAAACAATTTTATTAATAACCGTATATACGCATTTTTTTTTTTAAACATTATGTTTAAGAATGTTAAAAATTCCACATAATTTGACGAAAAAATAATGAATATTAATGATTTTTTTACGCATTAATTATCGAAAAAAATTTCATAATCGATAATAAAATATATAACCTTATATGGTCTTTATCGGTATATTAAGAAGACAAAAAGAAGGGTTAATAGCATCATCCGAAATCTAATTTGCAAAGAAGCATAAAGTAACCACAATCTTTATTATGGTTGATGATGACGTTTTTCAAAACACTGTGCCGTAAAACACAATGCCGTAGCGATAAGAATGTCAACTACGTAACGTAGTTGATGGTTTCGACGCTTTATCAATGTTGACGAGTCACATTTGTAAAAATATATTTAATCTAAAAAATATATTTCAATTTAATAATAATAATTATATTATTAATATAGAACCCAACATAATAACATAATGGTGGAAGAAGAGACTGCAACCAAAAGTTATAATTATAAAAAAAATTAGAATATAATTTTTAGATCCAAAGTGCGTCACGGAGGGGGGGGTCCACATCCATTCACATGGATATTTATGTTGATTAATAAGAATTGATGAGACATATGGTTTCAACAGAGTACACATCAGAAACTGTCGAAGCAGAGTGCAATACTAGACCATATTCATATTTTCATTATACATTTTCGTTTAAAATTACCCTTTAAGTTTGTCTATATAATTCTTTTTTAGGCATTTGGGTTTCCCATTTTATGTTAAAATTTCATAAAAACACAATTATATTATATATACACTTGTATTAGGTAGGTAATTTAAAGTTTTATTACAGTATCAACCTTTTACTTAACATGAAACTATACTCGTACATTTAATTTATTACTCAAATTTATTTTAAAAAGGAATAAATGAAAACTGCCTAAATTCAGTTTGTTTTCTTATGTATATTTATATTTATATTAAATTATCAAAATTCCTATTAAGATTGGAATTTCATCTGAATTTTTATACATTAAATAAATTCGATTCTATGTACGACTAAATTTTATTAGTAGTATCAATCAGATGCAAATTTTTAATTTGATATATTCAGAGCCGACACCACTGAATTCTGTATAAGGTAAGGTAAGGAGAAAAAGAAGAAGTTACCCAAAATGAAATTTGCATATTTCTAGAACATGAGACTGAAGATTCGTCACTACAATTGCATAATGCAACACATAACAATATATATAACATATATACTATTATAATATTTAATTAATTTCGAATAATTTGTAGATTTATGATGGAATATATAATTTAAATTGATCTATCCCGCTTATTATATAAGTACCACCAAGGAAATTATGCATTATTTTCAATTTTTTTTATATTTACACATCAATTTTATTTTATAAATGCATAAATTATGACTTCCTATTAAAACTGCATACATCATGTCAATTGCATCAAGAGATTTTTATACATTTTCATACTGTGCATTTAAAATAAAATAAAAAAACATTGCAATCTTTAATATTTTATATTATTTTGAAGGCTTGTAATATTTAGTCTTGATATTTATCACTCTAATTTTGTATTAATAAATAAATGTTTATAAACATTCTGATAATAAATTACTAAACATGTTAAATATAAATTTAGATATATGGTTACGTTAATATTGCACCCATTAGTGGTTGTCGTATGAAATACAAGTTGAATGGGAAAGTTGGATGGATAACTTACATTGCCGAATTCTCATTAAAAGCTTAGTAAAAGTGACGCAATTAGACACAAAACCTAGTAAAGGTTGCTAGTCAACCTTAATCGACACAAAAATTAACATAATAATAATAGCAGTGTCTGATTTGCTATACACGTAGAACAAACTTAATTTTGAAATTTTATTCTCCACATATAACTATAAAAATTATTATAATTTTGTTTTTATATATTTATAAAAATTTACAAGAATATTTAAATATATTTTCAATACAAGTTTTTACTTAATTTGAATACAGTATAGATTTTTAAATACCTAATTGTGTTATAAAATATTGTGATTGAAATAGGAATTTTTTTTTTAATAAACAATTATTGTAAACACAAGTATAAATAATTTCTTTCAATTATAATAAATAAAAATATTTTTTTTTTTTACAAAATATCTCAACATTGATTTTCTCAATACAATTATTAATAAATAAAGAAATTTATAATGTCTGCCATCAACTTTTTATTACTTGATTTTATAAGCACTTAATTTCATGTTGCAAAAAAAAAAAAAAAAAAAAAAAAAAAAAAAAAAAAAAAATAAAGAAGGTCGTGCTTGCTTTTATGCTATGTTTAAATGGACCCAACGTAAAGGTCAAAATTTTAAAAGGTTATGAAAATATTTTTAATTTACTGCTGCTATAATAAGTTTTCAGTGATTATTGTAAAGCCACTCAATACACCCCGAGAAGAATATGTGTGCCATCTAATTTAATTGCGATCAATTTGTTTTCCAATCAATAGATCACTAAGTTGAGCGGGATTAGTAATAGTGAAGTGGATATACTAGAATGAAACGACATCAATTTTCGAAAATTATGGAATACCGGATAAAGTGATTTTTGATAAAATTAAGTTAAGGGAAAAACAACACAGTAACTACATGTTGACTGAATGAATCTAATTATGGGTGAGTGAATTTATAAAGTAACGGTAATCGAGAAGCTAGTAAAATAACATTATACTCATATAGCTTACTAAAAGCTTTCACTATAAACTCAATAATAATTAACGTTAAGCTATTGCTTTTGTTGTTGAAATTCTGAGAAGTAGAATGATTTAATAATCTTTTAAATTTCAATTAACATTATTTTTTAATGAAACGTTTAACAGAATGACCAACACTAGCAAAGACACTAATTTATTACAATATCAAGTAATTGGTTATGTATACTCAACATCTCAACCTTGAAATCACATGAATACATTCAGATTTCCGAATGGAAAAATACAGTTTAGTTGCTCTGTTTAACATCTGAATAATTTAGTAGAATGATGGTAAATCTCTTTTATTAGAATATATTGATTTTAACTGTTGAAAAATCTGCAATAAAATTATTCTTGCAGACTTTAGTACAGTTTTCAAGTACCAATATATATTTATAATCGCGTCTACACTAAGAATTGCTATTCATTTTTGTTATTATTCAATTTTTTAATACATTGGCATAGACATTCGACGAATTTCATGAAATTATTTTCATTACTTTTGTCAGTTTTATCATTTGTGTCAGTTGTCATTTAAAGTATGTATTAAAGATGGAAAATATATTGCAATTCGTAAGTATTATTTATTTTAAAATTATGTTTAACAATTTATTATAATTTGCAATGCTTAAGCTTTTTTTTAATAATAATATTTTGTACTAAATGTTACATTTGGTTGTAGACATACTATTTTTTTTTTATTTATCCCTGTATTCTTACAGTACTTTTGCCATTTTATGACAGGGAATAGTCGCAAAATTTTTGGTTGTAGACGGTATTTTATCCAATATGTATAAAATGTACAAATATGATTAGAAACATGCAATGCTTAGTATTGTAACAAATGTGTTAGTAATAAAATCAATCTCTTAAACTTTCAACAACCATATTTATGTCTTTACTATAATGAACGCTGTTCCGCTGTTAAAACTCAAAACAACTTTATCTTGAATAATATAAGTTAATCAGAATTTAAACAGTGTTAAGTTGTGTAAAAATTTCTATGCTGTGTGCTGTGTGATACAGGATTAATGTTCTTGTGTCTTGCAATAAAAGTGACTTTCTAATATTATGATGGAATGCAAATTCACATAAATAATTTAAAGAAAATTAATGTACAGTCAACAACACAGTATTTATGAGAATATGTCTAAGATATTATATTAAATTTTAGATAATAAATAATTAAATTTTGAAAATAAAATGAATAGTTTTATATATATGTACCTATATACACTAGGTACTCGTATGTAAATGTAGTTTATAATAAATTTAAATTTTATTGCATATATTGTTTGTATTTCGCAACCAAAGTTGGGCTATTATATCACAAATGTTATTTATTCATTGAATGCATTGTATATATGCATGGCATTATATGTGGTAAGAGTAAATTACTTTACAAGTGAATGTTGTGTATAGAACCGGAAATTTTTTAATAATTATCAAGTACAATTTATCTGTTCGAAATTTTATTAATTATAATAAAAAGAAAAAAAAAAGGCACACATACACACACTCATATATAAAAAAAATTCTGTCGTTTCGAATAGAATTTTCGAAAGTAGTTTGCTGCATTTACTTCATTTTTCTCTTCATAATCATCGATCGACACACACACTATGAGTAGGAATGTGCAATGGGATTTTCTTTCATTTATTGATATTTATACTAATTTTAGCCGTAAACACATTTTACAACAATTATTTCAGAAATAATAAGTAATGCGAATATTATGTTAAATCCATAGAATTATTTCTTTTATCAAAATAAAATCAAAATTAACAACATCTTCATCAAGTTTTGATAGTTCAATTACGTATTATAATATATTATTAGGTGATTAAGGATAATGCATGCACAAGCCATAAGAAACATTTTCTAGAATTAAATTATGAACATATGAGATGGCGAAAAATAAAAAAAGTGGAGGAATCATCTAAAAAAAAAAAAGTGGAGGAATGATGCAAATAAAAACAGTGTCTCAAAAGTATTTATCGTGAAAACAGTTTTTGAAAATAATTATTTATCAACATAAGGTTGGTATTGCGTAATGCAATTAGTCATATAAAATATAATCTTAGTTCGCATGTGCTAAATAACAACTTCCACACTATTTCACTTCGCATAATTGAATTGTATACCAATTGACAAGCGAAATAATGAATTGTGGAACAATATTATTTTGCTTTATTTTTATTTCGCTCACGTGAAATAAGAATTGTAGTTGCGAAATAGAGAACATTTTTATAGGTGAGTTAAATTAATAATGCAAAAATATTATAGGAGTAAAAAAATCCAATTTAATGAAAGATACATAATATTTCCTTAAGACTTTGTTAGAATTTCATTAAAAAAACGGCAGACAAAGCCGGTATTAAAATCATCTATAGAATATAATGTGAATCCTGCTACAAGATTGAGTACGTACGTATAAATTTTCAGTAATTCATTTGTATCTTCCATTGTTAGGTTCCACAAACCGAGATCTACTTTGCTATCAATATATTTCTAATTTAATATAATTAATTACATTTCGAGAAATAGTAAAATATTATTTTATTTTTAATTTGTTTTTTAATTATAGTCTTTATAAGCTGTATAAAATATTATAGGTTTATATTCAATTGCACGAAGTTGATCATAAAATATTGTTACAATAGCAATAAAATTTATTTTTTTAATTAAAAATATAGTTTTAAATTTAATCTCATAAAATTTTTAATTAATTATAAAATAATTTAATACGTACAAAGAATTTTTCTTATTCTTTTATTCAATAAATTATTTTTTACCA
>JANSTX010054771.1:0-10726 GCA_027564355.1 Penthetria funebris | reverse complement strand
AATTTTTACTCCTTACTGATTAAAATAAGTTATATGATAGTAACATTCACTAATTTAAGCGAAAATTCTAGGTACGAAATATCAAATATTTTGCAATTGTCTTTAATGAATATTTATATATTATGTTGTGATCCGTTAAACAATTTCCAGGGCCTCCAATAATTGGCAATCAATTATACATTTCTCTTGTTTAAAAAGATGTTTGCTTCTTAATTGGAAAATCAAAATTAAAATTTTTAAAAAGTTGACTGCCGCAGATAAAAATTTCATTAGTTAAAGGGCATCTAAGATGTTCAAGTCATATGTACCCCAACCTCCCTGCCTTACACGTGCTCAATATTGATATACTCGTATTTTAATATACGTCGTTCACTAATATTATGCAACATATGAATTTTTTGTGTTTTGAAGTGTTGACTTCCCACAACTATAATTAAGAATGAATTCCTTTTTAAATAAATTAAATACAAAATTACATAATTATTGCTTATTTTTTGTCATTTTTAGCTTTGGAAATTATGTGCCAATTGAAATGACGACAACTTCCAATGATATCAATAATAATATTATTAATTATAATATATCATTTGATTTGAATGCAACTGATCAATATAAACTAAATGTTGAGCCAATAGAAACTGAATTTTCAGCGAATGTTAATAATAATTTTGATGAATATAATGTTGCTAATATAAAATCACAACAAATATCAAATGGATTTATTGAAATACAATATTCATCGGAAAGTAATGATAGCAATGCTATTGAATTCAAGGAAAAAACAACAATTTTAAATACTAATGGTGACAATTGTTTTAACGAATTACATAATGATCAAAATTCAAATGATGTTGACCAATTTATGATTGATTTAAATAATAACAATAATAGTATTAATGTTGATGTTAATGGTGATGATAATAATAATAATAATAATAATAATAATAACATAACAGATTATGGGCACACTGTGCTGTCATCATTTGATCCACAGACAAAAATTGCATCCAATAAGCAGTCTAAACCAATTGAAAATCTTCTGTTTATGGAACAATTTATATCAGATAATAATATCACTAATACCGTCGATTCGCTTTCGTACCTAAGTGAAAGTTATGATTTAATTTATAATAATTAATTATAAAAATAAGATACTTATTTTTTGTTTGTATTTTTAAAAATTTTATATCTAATTTATTATCAGATAATTTTAAATTTTATAGTTTATTATATGTTAACTTATTGAATATAGTTACTAAAATAGTAAATTTAAATAACAATTAAAATATTCGAATAAGAAATTTCGTTGCAAAAAAACGACAGAAAAAAAAGAACTCAAAAAAAAAAAAAACTGTAATTGTGTATAAAATTGTCAATTTTTTCAATATCAAATTGTATATATATATTTTTTAATAATTGTAAATAAATATTAAAACTAAATTAATATTAAAGCTTTAAGGTACTGTAGAATACCACACGAAACGTCATATGCTAAATATTTATTCGACTATCGGCCATCTGAAGCAAAAAATATACTGACTGACCTATAAAGGGTACTATCGACTGCTCAACAATAATCTAGTAATGCATTCATATGTTCTGTACAAGACACCTACCAGACCTGAAACCAGACTTTTTCTTTTCGATTACCTGGTTGCAAAACTGAACTGATACTGTGCTACACGATAATAGCTAGAATTAAACCATTTCTTTATAATAGCTATAACTTTGTTTATCATATCAAAAAAGTTCTTTTTCGGCAATTTAATTATAAACCTATCATTTTCACAAATGGAATAACGTCAGACTTCACTAATAAATGGGATCCAATATTGTTGCAATACCATCCAAGTTCACTTTCAACATTTCTGGTGATTTGTTATCGGAACCGGCTGCCTTGCCACTCTAGGCGTTTTACTTGGAATTGATGTAGCAGGCATTCATACGTATTTTACCGTTTACACCATGTCTCTATCTCCAACCGTTTTCAAAAAATTAAAATTTTTGTTTTTGATGAAAATCTTTGGTAAATTTCACAGGTTTGTGGATTTGTATCAGGACATCATAATGTTCAGAAGATCTATTTTATTTAAAATGCAAATATCTCGGAAACGGTTATAGATAGAGTTTTCGTGTCTGAGGATAAAAGATGTAGAATGTCGTTGCGCATCTTTTGCAGTTAAAAGCGATGCTTACTTCTGTTTAATAGCACGAATTTATTCGTTGTTTTAGACTAATTGTTGTAGCAGAATATCTGGAATTTGTGTATAAAATATAGTAGGCAGTACTACGTATTTTACCGTTTACATCATGTATCTATCTCCATCCGTTATCGAGAGATTACAATTCTCGTTTTTGATGAAAAACGTTGGTATGTTTCATAATTTTGTGTATTTGTATCAGGACATCATAATGTTCAGAAGATCTATTTTATAAAATGCAAATATCTCTGAAACGGTTATAGATAGAGATTTCCGTAACAAGATGAAAGATGTAGAATGTAGTTTTGCACCTTTTGCAGATAAAAGCGATGCTGACTTCCTTTTCATAGCACGAGTTTTTTCGTGTTTTTAGACTAATTGTTGTAGCAGCATATTCATCATATGTGTATAAAATGTAGTAGGGATTAATACGTATTTTACCGTTTACATCATGTATCTATCCAACCGTTTACGAGAAATTACAATTTTTGTTTTTGATGAGAAACGTTGGTGCATTGCATATTTTTGTGGATTTGTATCAGGACATCATATTATTCAGAAGATCTATTTTATGCAAGTATCTCGTAGCTGGTGATAGAGATTTCGTATCTGATGATGAAAGATGTAGAATGTTGTTGCGCATCTTTTGCAGTTAAAAGCGATGATAACATCCTTTTAATAGCACGAGTTTTTTCCTCATTTTCACCGACTTGTCTCAATACGTCTGTGATACTGTGTTGCAGTCTCGGTCGAACATTTTCAAATACCAATCGAGTAGCCAGATCGCCTGTGCGAACCGTTGTGCTACCTCTTTATTACGAAGTTTAGCAATGTTTGAACGATCTAGATTAGTCTACTTATGTTTGCCATTAGTTTTAATTATATCTATTCAAAAATGTCTCCATCATTTACTAATAATTATGTTATTTATTTGTATAGTAGTTGTATAGTACCACCAACCACAAGATTATGATTGCTGAATATTTTCACAAAAAGCACCAAAACCAAAAGAAAAATTATTTATCCTATTTTCTTGCACGTATTATTCTACGTCTGTTTTTCTTTTTATTCAGCATGTCATTTTTTTTCTTTATAATTTACCATATTATTTTGCTAAGTTTAGTGAATTTCGTATGAAATTTTCATATTCAGTATAAAAAACACAAAATTATAAGGAATTTAAATATTTATTGGAGCAGCAAACAGTAAATAAAAATAACATAACAATAAACGTAAAAACATCATTTGTAATAAATATTATTGGACACTTTTCAATAAATGTATACAAAATATATCAATATTTTTGAATTATTTGAAATTTTGGTTTTTGCTGAATGCGTACAGTAAGATTAGAATTTAATTGCATAGAAAAACATGTGTTACACTGCGAGACAAAAAAAAAATGGTTTTGTTTTTTATCTTCATGGTACACTACTTGCTATATTTTTTGATTTTTTTTATTGTTATCGACTTATTAACTGAAAGAATTGTATTATGTTAAGTAAGTTACTTCAAATGATTGCAAAATTATTATTCATATCGTTTTTATGTTCACTTTAAAAACACAACTTGCCCGTTTATCGTAGAGTTTAAAACTGATTTTAAATAATATAATTACATGTACAGTTATGCGAAAATATTATGTAATACTGTATTAGCAGTATATAATGCTTAATTAATATAAATGTAATTCAAATATTTTAGTGGACAAAATGTTCAATATATATAAATTAATAATAATTGCATTTGCAATAAATTCTTAATGATGAATGCTATACTCAATAAATCATATGAATGCATATACATAATTGAATATGCTTAGAAAACAATTTATTAAAAATATGTGTGTATAATCAAATCGATAATAGTTTTTAATATTCGATTATAAAATAAATCGAAATTTCAAATTATTATTCAAAATTCCAAATAAATATTATTTGCTACTACATGCCACACTCAGATACAATTGAATTAGAGTTCTTCGGAGTGTTGAAGTTATTAATATATAATTTATTGTATATATTTTTTAAAAAAAAAATTGTATAATTATCGATTTTAACGTATGTTTAACAATAGTTGTACTGTACCTATCTAAATTTATTTATAGGTACTTATAGGTACTTATTCTTTCTTATCAATCATTTGAATTGCAATAACAAAACGTGCAAAATAAATTCAATTAATTTTTTTTGATAGAACAATTTAAACATAATTTATCAGATGTATGTATTTTGTTGATGCCCTCTATAGTTGCTGTTGGTTTTGCACAATGAACATGAAAATATAAGTTACATTCTATACATTCATTAAGATTATCACCTTAAAAAAAAAAAAACAATATACATTAATATACAAATAATAATAAAAACAAAAAGGAAATTCAACTAGTAAAATTAAAAATATATTCCTATAATTACCATTTTTAAAGCATGTGTTGCACATTTTAATATCATCAACAGTTTGTGATGTTGCTACAGGAGCACTTATTATCGACTTAACTTTCTTATCAATTTTTTCATTTGGTTTACGTCGTTTAGCAGTCTTTTTCGATGGCGGAGTTAATAGAATTCTTTTTTTATTCTTCCTCATTTGACTCTGAAAAAAGAAAATAAATTAAAAAAATGGTACTATGTTTTAAATCAAAGCGCCCATCACGATTAATGACAGAATTAGTTAATTGATTAAATGTGGGATGTAACCAGTGCTTTGACCAGAGTGCACATTAAATAGCATATGATCTAATGGCTCACCATATTAAAGAATTCATCACCCATATACATTACAATGTAGAATAGATGACACGTTACAAATTTACTGTATTTTACAATCGTTTCCAACAATATGCGTGACACGCAACCATCACACAATTGTACCCACCCATAAGCTTGATCACCAATTTTTTTTATATACAAAATCGTTGCCAATTAACAATTTCAAATAAGTCAATTGTTCATAATGAAGGCAAAAATAAAACAAAGAATTAATTTTTGTAATCAACATAATCTGCTTTTAGCTATTTTTACAATGATATTCCAAACTTTTAATTCGTTTTGAATAATAGTATTCGTTTAAGTCGTCTGCATATAATATGTACATTGCATCGATGCCTTTCGGATTTCCTTGCTACATATTTTGCTTGGAGGTGTGAAAAAAACTTACTCGGTGGTAAATATGCAGAATAAGATAGATGAGAAAGTTTTTTATAGAGTCTAATTCGTGTAATTTTGTCATAACAATTGCTGATGTATGAGCTGATTTGGCATTATCCTGATGAAAAAGCACGCTTTTCTTTGACAAATGCGGTCGTTGTTTCTTAATTTTTTCTTACAAACGGTCAAACAAATAATATTCACAACCGGTTATTATTCCTGCCTAATGCATGATTTTGTGGATAGTTTTTTCTGTGGTCACATCTTTTGGACGACATTGTGACAATATTTATATTGTAGTTGTACGCGACCACATTTAAATTCAGTAAACCATGTATTAATCATTTTAATTAACGGAGCAGAGTCCAAATAGTATTTATCAAGTTCTGTCTTTGGTTCTGTGTTCAATCAAAACTCTAAATTCACTCTTTTCCTTAACAACAAATAAAACAAATTGATTGCTTTCAATGGCTGTCAACGAATTGCCATATCTGCATGAAATTTTGCATGTGACATTATAAAATACTAGATGTTAAAAATAATATCGATATTGGCGAAAGTGCGCTTATACTCTCATATTCTTTCCTTCATTATCAATCCATACTCGTATATATCTCTCGAATACAAACACTGAACATTTATCAATAATCTCACCCCATAATTTCGCATTTAACTTAAAAACATTGGTCGAAAGTATCCGGTTCACACGACGTTAACATGTTATGTAGGAGGAGAAAAGTTGAGTCTATGTAATAAAAACTAGTACCAACTTTAGTCTAGGCACGGACAATCAACGGTCATGTCGTGCAGTCGAAGGTTATTTTAGCAGGCTGCCTCCTAGACTATAAATTAATATAGTTCAAAGTACTAGGAAGCTATCCTCGGATAATGGGCTCGGCACGAACACCGACAAAACGAAAATGGAAAAAAAAGAATATACTGCGATTTGTTTGCTGGAATAACATATCATAACATATGCAGTGGAAACACACAGTTATACAGAACTAAACAACTTATAAGAATAACAGAAATGAAGATCTTATGTACTATTACCGGTCATTTAGACAGAATCAGAAGTAACGATATCCGAAATGAATATCAAATTTAAGACATTAAGGCGTTATTAAAGAGAGTTGAAATAATGCCAGATAATCGAATCGCAAATATTGGAATGAAACAACATCGAAGTGGAACACTGCCTATAGGAAGGCATCCGAAGAAATGGCGAAAAAGTTGACATCCGCATCTTAAAACAAATTGCTAGAAGAACTCGGTTCTATGACCTAACGAAAGAAGAAGAGCTACACCATTAATAAATATACATTTAGAAGTTATTTCTTTGACTCTATCGCTTGGACATATTTCACCGGTCATTACATAACCATCGTAACATTGAGCATAAAGTCTGTTTTTAATATCGAAATTAGAAAGGATCCAATGTGTGAAATGCATTCATCAATTTTAAATATTATTTTATTTTTACCTCACTCGCAAATACCATTCATACGAATGTATGTTTTATTATCTATTAATATTTCTCCTCACAAGAAATATAAGAATAGGCAAAATAATAAAAAAAAATCCAGATTATGACCATATGATTTATTTTTTTCAAAACTTTAGGTCGTTATAGTGTATTTATTAAGAGTAAACTATCTGCCTATTATATATGTCGACGGTCGTATAATGAAAATTATATATGAAGAGGTAAATAATAATTTTTTGATTGAATGCTATGTAATGTAAAAAATAGATGTAAAATTTGCATATTTTATCTAATACGAGTCCACATTGATACGGTACATTAACATTACCTTCATACAGATATATATATAGCTAATATTTTAATATCAGTTGAATGCTTGGCATAATAATAATTTCACAAACCTCAAATACTGCCAATTTTCCATAATGAAAATCACCCTTTTCTGTACTTGTAACATTTCGACGTTTTCTTTCTGAACGTCTTAACATTAAATAATCACTAAATGTATGGGTGTATAAACCGAAAATTCTTAAAAATGCTTCTTTACCAATAACAGCAGGTTCGTCTTCTTCATCTATAAATAAAATTGAATTACATAATAATATTCATTTAATTCTGCAATATATACATAAAACTTATTTATACATAATATATTAATAAGGAATAACAATATAAAAACAAATACCTGGTAATTCTGGCATTGTAAATGAATCTTCAGACACATTTGCGGATAAATGCCCTGTTGATAATGGTGGAGATACTGAAGGTGATTCAGGTACACCAGAAGATGTATTTGATGATGATGATGATACGGTTGTTGTTGTTGTTACATTGGTTGATGTTGCTGCTACTAATAATGACGATGTTGATGTAATAGACGATGGCAATGTACCCGATTGTGATGATGTTTCATTTGGAATAGATTTTAGCTTTTCATTTTTAGCTTTATTTAATGCTTGTAACAAATTCATACGGCTATTATTCATTAATGCTGATGGAGGTTTTATTACAGCAGATTTATCGGTAAATGAAAATCTATTATTACTTGTAGTCGGTGTAATGATGGAGGTGGTTGTTGTTGTTATTACATTGTTGTTAGTTGTTATTGTTGCATTGTTGTTTGTCGTCGTCGTCGTTGTTGTTGTTGTACTTGTAATTGTAGCATTGGTTCCTATTGAAGTTGTTGCTAATACTTTTGATGGATAATTACCAATTCCAATGTCACTTGAAATTTCACTTCCTTTTGGTTGAATTAAAATATATTTACGTTGACCAGGCATTGCATACATTTTTTGTTGATTGAAATTATTATTATTATTATTGTTGTTGTTATTGTTACTGGTATTTTCAATTTTATTAGTTGCATTTGTAATTGGTAAACGTTCAGATTTTGGACGTAATAAAGATATTTGTTGTTTCAATAGTGAATGGCGTGAATTTGTATTATGCATTGATGATATCATTGATGCTTCATATGGTGACACAAGAACCTCCATTGGTTTTATATTTATTTGTGGCGGTGGTTGTTGATCATCATTTTTTAATTGTAGTAATGATGTTTTACTTCGTTTATAAAATTTACTCATTAATTCTGCTTGTGACATACGTGCTTTTACATTTAACGGTAGCACAGTATCATAATGTTCATTAAAATATTTTAATAATTGTTGTGATACATATTGCGAACCTGTATATCGATCAATTGTTATATTTCGATTTTCAAGAAAAACATAATGATTTTCTAGAGCACGACGTAAACGATCAACAATTATTTTCTATGATAGAACAAATAAAAAAAAACAAAATTAGTTGAATTTATAACAGCCAGAATAATAGTGTTCAAATTTTAGAATATATAAATAAAAATTACCTGTTCTCTACCGATATCAGCTATTTCTTTTTCCAACATTGTTATTGTTTTCCTAAACGTTGTACTCTGAAAATATACATAAAAACTTTGAATATACATTGATGATAACGACTTCACAATAGAAAAGGGGAAACAGAAGGTGTGCATAGTAGAAGAAGTAAATAATGTGAAATAAATTGCAATCAATTATAATATCACATAAAAATAGCGATATTTTCTGCACAATAAAATAAAAAAAATATTTTTATCAAATAAAAGATTCTTTTCAAAATTTTGGTTAAGATTTTATAATCAAATTTAAAAAGTATAGAATTATGTTATTAATAAAATTTCATATATTATAATGTAATAAAATTCCTTACCTTTTTTAATGTATTAAATGCTGATTGACACATCTATGAAAAATAGTTAAAGTAGAAAAAAAGAGAAATTAATAAAAATTTCACAAAAAAAAAAACTGACTAGTAAAGTGAAATGCTTATAATGCTAGCCAATAACAATATAAGACAAACAAAAAAACAAAATGCAACATAAAGGAAAAATGAAATTATTTACCTGATAAGTATTGATATGCAAACCCAATGATTTCTGGCAATACAAAATATCATTCATTAAACCAACACTTAATTCTAGAAACTCCATAGTTTTATTATAATTTAAAATAAATTAAAATTACAAATCAATGCATGTATAACACAAGGTAAATAAAAGTGGACATAAACGAGGAATATAATATTACTATAAATTTGACAAGTATTATGGCAGATTTTCAGTTTATGGCATATGTAAAAAAAAAATTTAAATTTAAATCACAAGTATTTTAAACAAATTTTCAATTACAAATAGCGAAATGTTGTAAATAATGAAAATAAATGTTTAATTTACATTATTTTTTATTTATAATATTGTTTTTTGTAATATTCAGATACAATTTAATATTTCACCTTTTCTATAAACAACACCATCTAATGGTTTACTATAATGTATTACGGAAATAACTTATTTTATGTACAATAGAAGTAGTCTTTGAATGTGGATAGTAAAATAATTTTTACATACCATTTTTTAACTATAAATAAATTAGGTAAAATGAAAGCATGCGACCTTTAGTTGTCAAAGTAACTTTAATTAATTAATGAAAATAGTATAATTGTAAATAAATTACCTGTTTTAATTGATTCCTAAATTATTTAATAATCACTTTATATATAAAATAAAATTTTGTATATTACCAAACATATATTTCAATATTTGTTTACATATTTCACTTTTGACAGTAAAATGTTGATATTATCTTTTGCTACCACCGAACAGGGTTGAAATTGTATTAATAACTATAGGATAGTATAGAGTCTGTTTTTACGATATTTCACCTGAAATTGTTGTTTGACAAGGAGAGAGGTAATATTTTTCCATCAGCAACACAATATTTATGTAAATTTTTGCAATTAATGCAGTTTGAGATTTCTTTGTATGCGTAAACTCACCAAAAACCGCCATTAAAGTATATGTCAATTTTACGGTGTGTGTGTTATCGTGACCAAAAATATAGGCATATTAGTGTCTTATTTGTGTACTTGGTGAATAATAATATCTAACAAACTGGATATAGTCTCTTTACCTAATTTTATTAAATATTTAACTGTAAAACTACATGTGTTCCATTGTATACTGAAGAATAGTGTAGTTTCTCGGTTGACATTTGATATTATATATGTATGGGAAGCGACTGAATATTTATATACTTTACAATTACACACTGTGGGTGTTTTAATACCGGACACGGTCTGTAAAAGAAACAATCTCTCTAAAGGTACGGATTCTATTTTCCGTAAACTAAAACTGAATCGGAATCCGTTTTCTTGTCCGTTTTAGTTTTAGTTTCAGTTTTCGGTTAGGTGGCTTCTATAGTAATTTTTTACATTATTATCATTATTTTGCACAAAGTCAATTAAAATCTCCTCTTCCTCAGGAGTAAATTTTCTTTTTGTTACCGACATATTACACATATATTTAAAAT
>JANSTX010054770.1:0-10728 GCA_027564355.1 Penthetria funebris | reverse complement strand
AGAAATAGATTGAGAAGCAGGAGGGCCGACCCTGAATAAGGAAAAAGGCAAGGAAGAAGAAGAAGAAGAAGAAGAAGAAGATATAAACAACTAAACGGTCAGCCAGCATTTTATGAAAATTGGGAAAATTATCTAGTAAAATTTTTATTGGAAACGGAGGCGCATTAGTTTGTATTACAAAAAATATGGCATGTAATCGTAACCTTTCAACTTACCCTCAGAAAAAGAACACATTTTTTGTTTTAAAGAAAACAGCTGGAAAGAATTGGTTTTATGAATTTTAAAAACGGATTCCAGAATTTTCATTTCGTCAGCCCACTGGTACACCAATGTCTACAGTCTTGGGTTTCAGTGAATAAAATTCAGAACCATTTTTCTCACTAATGAACGAACATTATGAAAAAACATAAATTTATAATATCGATAAAAAATTATGATGAAACAATTTGAAAAACAAATGAATATCAAAAATAACTTGATCATGTCACAAACCTTAGAATACAAATTTTTGATGCCAACTTTTTTTAACCAACTTTTTACAGTGTCGCCATTACCGATATGCTTCATATACATAACGTCAAAAAATTACTTTCAAATGACCAAAAACAGATAAACCTATTACTTTATTTAGATTCCATGAATAACGCATCCAGTCACCAAATTTCGTAAAATATTAACAAATGGTTACATAATACGAAAACGATGATGACTGTTACTGAACAAAAACTGTCATTATTTGGAATCTTCAACATTTGAACAATACCTAAATGATTTAATCTATAATTGATAAATTTCGATTATATTTGCTTGAGTCTACATTTGATAGGGTTTCAGAACTAAAGAATTCTATATTCATGGGATGAGTGAAACACGATGGAAGGAAAATGGAAAAGGTTTGAACGGACTGATATCTGCAACCATTTTGCAATTTTTGATTTTGACGAAAAACGTTGGTACATTTCATAGGTTTGTGGCTTTGTATTAGGAGATCATAATCTTTAAAAGATGTATTTTATTTAAAATGCAAATATCTCGGAAACGGTTATAGATAGAGTTTTCGTGTCTGAGGATGAAATATGTAGAAACGCATCTTTTACAATTAATAACGATGCCGACATCCTTGTAATAGTTTTTTTTTTCGATTTTTTAGACTAATTGTTGTAGCAGTAGACAATTATATAAATGATACAATAATACAATAAATTTTGAATAGAACTTAGAAACGGGAAATGAAATCATACAAATAATGAGAATGAGATCGTCAAAGTCATTTTTAAATGACATAATGACATAAGAAACCACCAGACCGATCAATGAAATATGGTAAATGATAATGAATGGCATAGCGTTTTGTTAGAATTATTTGAAGTAGAGAACATTTAGAATTTGGAAACTATGCCGACAAAAGATTGTATTTCTGATACAGATGACAGGTTAATGTTTAGCAAAAAATGGGCGTCCAATAAATCATCATTAATGGGCACAAGTGGCAGATAAAGTTGTAAATTGAAAAATCGAAATAAGGTTTTTATTTTGAATTGTCTACATGTTACTTAATTAATTATTACTTACTTAATTAATTTTCCATATGGAGTACGCCAAAAATGGCTTAAAACATTGCTAACATTTGTTTCAAACAGGATTTTAGTGTAACATTAACACTATTTTATTTCATTAGCATCATCTCCTCATCATCATCTTAACTTTAATATCATAGGGGCACAATTGGTGACATTACGTTGTTAATTAGCCAGTACACATGTAAAATTAAATTTTAACAAGGAAAATATATTAGTTTCAATTGTGAAACATGCAATTGATCGACTAAAGATTTTAATAATTTGGTAGATTGTAATGCGAAAATAAACAAATTTTTTGGTACCATGTTCATTAATCAACTCATTAAAGGTCTGTACAAAATGTGAAAATCACCACAAACTGTACAGTTTTTATACGCAATGAAATTACGCAACAACTGCAATGCGTACGTCAAAAATGGCACAATTGAACAGTTTTACAAATACCGCATCGATGCACAGTATTTGTAATATGGATACGAATTTTGACATTTGCTGAAGAAACATGTGAAATTAATTAATGCTGTCCGAAATTAAAAGCGCAATTTAACTGCACATTTGTTTAAATGATTTCGCTTTGTGCATTTGCATTTTTGAACAGAAACTCACTACGTAAATGCAATTTTTTTTATCGTGTTGTCGGTGGTACTGCGCCAATAAATTACCCACCGTTTAAATGTTTGTCGGCCACTCCATTCACCACCAACCAATTATATATATGTACTTAATTTTCTATCCTTTCTGTTATTTGTAGCAAATCTAACAAAAACATATACATATAGAAATAAAGGTTACATAAATTTGTAAAAGATACTCCTTAGAAATTTCAAGATTATTAAACAATAGGTAGAAATGGATACTTTCTGAAAATAGAATTTAATCAACTTCTAATTATATAAATGTACAAATAGTCTGACGAAATTTTATCAAACACTAGCTCTTAGCTCTGTTATTTCATGAAACATATTCCGAATATTCTCCGCATCATTTAGTGCTACAAGTATACTGTTCTGTCATTCCATAAGATAAATAATTACATTCAATTATTTTCAGTAAACATCTTCAATATTATATTCGATACTAATTACTACTAATAAGTGATTAAATCATCGAATATTAAATACACTTCATTGCACACAAAAAAGGCATCTTAAAAATAATTGATTTACGAGCACATTTAAGTTTCGACATGGAATTATAAGCATATGATATTTTTAATTAATTGCAATTAAATTCTAAGAACATATTTTTAGCCCTCTTATAGTATATATAGTTTCAAATATATATGTTATTTGATTCTGTTAATGTAATACCAGTATGAACCAATGATATTGACATAAGGTGTCTAAAAATGTAGGTTTCAGCATGTGGCTCCATGCAACTGTTCGTCAGTTCAGTTCGCCAGAGACAAGTTGATATTTAGATAATGGGACAAAATATTGCAAGTGCAAATCATTGCTTACTGATCCCATGATTTATTGGTTCGCCAAATCTAAAAGGCGATGTTTGCAGATAGTTATAGATTATTCAAAAATGTTAATGATTGTTTTACCAAAATTATGTGCGGTAGTTGAATTAAATCCATCACGTTCATGCATAGATAATAAACTCCCATTGACTGTTTGATTCTATGGATTATTGGTTCATCAAATGTAAAATTACAGCATTTTTAGTTTGTCATATTTCGTTACAAAATTTTAGTGATTGGTTGGACTATTGCTATATATTCCATATCAGTTGATCTTCAAGTAATTAGGCGAAGAACTTTACTTTTCCTCATTTGATGTAAGGATTTTTGAAGTAAATAGAAATTTACAGTTAATGTAGAATAAAAGCATTAAATTGTTTATAAGTGGGGGTTATTATTGTAAAAAAATGTCCTAGTGTGACTAATAACAGACACAGTGTATTATACATTTATACGGTTTTAAATTTTAATATGTCTCAAAAGTGGTAACATCGATGTGATAACTACCAAATGAAGTTCACATAAAAATTTCTATTCATTCTGGAAGTGTTTGGATGCTGAAGACTTCAAATAATTTATTGTGTTTGACCATACAGAAGGTCTATAACCTCTTGGGACACAAAATATTTAATTATTGGTTGAATTGATGTCCGCATGTTCGCGGCAACAAATGAATTCAGTGATATTTCATACAAACTAACTAGTAATTTATTGTACAGTTTAACAATCTTAGTATTTAAGTTGTCCCCATAATATTTCAGACACTCGTTAGATATACCATAAATACGGAGAGATTTTCTATTTTTCAATGTTTTAATTGCTTGTTCAATCAGTTGTATTATCTTGAATTCTGCGCCTCGTATATCTCAAATGAAACTATTCTGTGTTGTTCAATAAATTCTGTAAATACGTAACTCATACTTCAACATGTACTGATGAGTTTTGCGTATATTTATTTACTGGTTACTTTCCATCTCTGAGGAAAATCCAAATTTTCTTCCATCATACAAATTACGTTCCATGTCTTTACTAAAACAGTTCCAGTATTGCTTTCTAATTTGAGTTATTTTGGCATTAATTCTGTTTCTAATGAGTTTATACACTCTATATTCTACTGGGGTTTTTATGCTTTTGAATTTTAGGTACGCCGTTTTTTCGTTGCCAAAATCTTTACTTCTACTATAAAACATAACTTAATGTTGTGTTTTGCATGGATATTAATTTACCATCGTCCAACCGCTTCATATTGTTTTAATTTGCTCCATGCCAATTCGACGTTATTTTCATTACTGATGAGATTGTTCTAGATGTTAAGTTGTAATCTGTTCTTATATTGCTGCCTTTTGCTTGGATCCATAATATACTCAATGTTTATTGCTGAATGATGTCATATTCCAGGAAACAAATCGTAATATATTATTTTTCCATTTTCGTTTTGTCCGTGTTGTCGTTCCAATCCAATCCGTTATCCGAGGCTAAATTTCTTGGGCAGTATTAATGTATAGTCTAAAAGACCATTTTCTGCTTCTAGCTGTCGTGAACTAATGTGAGCTATTTGTATTAATGCTTATGTTCGGTAATCTGATATTTTGGCTATGCTTATTTAAAAGTGCGCCATTCTCGCTATGTCATTATGTTATAATTGAACTGTGGATCTAAATGGTTACTGTGTGGTAGTAATATTAGTGAGTTTGACCGTTTAACTATCCGCAACATGTGAACGCGCCCAGTTGCAATCAACTTTGCAAATGACATGCAGTCAATGCATACCATTTTCTGAGTGGAGGTATTCATAATGATTTCAGAATTTCATTTTGTAGACTTTTTTACGTGGCATCTAATACAGATTGTTTTGGATGGTACTTCTGATAGTTTCAAATTAGATCCAGGAGTCCTCCTGGTTTCGTTATATACCCAACTATTTTTATCGAATTTTTTTAATGACTCTTATGGCATATCTCCACACGCTAAATTACTAGTACCATGGAATGATTATATAATTTATGTGACTAACAAAGATTGAAGAAAACTGAATATATTAATTCGTTGTAGGAACTATGTCGATTTGGAAGTTATTGCGATTATATATGAGACGTTCGCATAAGATTAATAACGATTAATTGTTCTCACAAATGGATCAGCGATGGCCCTTGACTTCTATTTAATCTTTATACCCTTAAGTATACGCCTGTCAATGGGAATACAAGGGATAGTTTCTGAACTTAAATATTATAGGTTGTCAACGTTGTGTGTGACAGACATCAACTTGTAACTCGCAAATACCTCAAGTCAAAGGAATATACTAATGTAACAATACAATAATATCAAATTTCAAGTTTATAAATATTTCAATTATTTTGATGTTGAAATCAATGAAAATATTAGCATATCACTTTCCGTTTATCCCTTCAATCATTTAATCGGAAATCATTTATTTTTACGAATAGCTTCAGATTACATTACAAAGCTATTTAGCAAATCATCTTGTAATCTTTATTATTCTAATATAGCGACTGTTCTTGACTGTTGATGGTATCACAATTGTAATGTTATATTTAAATATGCAAATTTAAGTATATGGCCAATGTTGATAATATGGGGGAAGTCGAGAAGTTTGTTTAAAAAGTGTTAAATAACAAATTTCATGTTAATTTATAGATGAATGTAGTAATTATATATTTAATGAAGTGAATTATTCCCATGATTAAATTATCATAAATAAAAAGCAATCAGTCATGTATATTGTACTGGCTACATCTTAAAATCCAGTGTATGTACAAGACCTGAAATATGATAAATTGATAAGATATCTACAACAGCAAAGAATGCTAATATTTTCTACAATATTGCATCATATAAATAGAAGATAGCAGTTTAGTATATACACAGATTTAAAATTATGCAAGAATTTCGATGGGTTTTAATATACACAATTGACGTAAACTTTTGTCTGGTAAAAATGTACCACAGAAAACCTGAGTATGTGTGTGAGAAGATCTATGGCAGATGGCGTGTGGATCATATAAATTGGTGCAAACATAATAATATATACTGTAAGTCGAAGTGATATATATACATTCGAATGTGTGAACATGATTGACGCTCCTAACCTGACTCGCTGTGCAGACTCTTGCTTCGTGGAAACCTTGGTGATAAATGTGATGTAAATATTCAAATGATAAGTAAGGATGTATTTTGACACCACTCACCTTTGATTGGGTTATAACAAATGTGAACAGTATGGTATATGAGATAGGGTTGAACTAATCAGTTTGCAAGTCTTTACGGAACACAAACAGAGATGAACATACGACTAAAACTAGAGCGACGAGTGAAAGTGAAGTATATAATTCATTTGAAGGTCTAAGTATAAATGTTTCAAAGAAAACTAATGAACATTAGTTCGTTGTTGGCATAAGGTCTTGAGAATACGATAATACAATAATAGATGAGGTAGAATGCTATAAATAATTTGGAAACATCAAGAAGATTCGTCACAAATGGAAGAAGTTGATTAAAGAAAAAATAATTGATGGTGTATATTTCTTATTCTTAGATAAATTAAATATGTGATGGTTCCATAATTTTTTTCACTAATGTATACAACAGGTGCGACAGGTATGCGGAATATGCTAAGTGAGATGTGACAGTCAACACAAATTTCTCGGCAGCACGAATTGCATATATTCAAGTCAAATTATTTGTTAGTACTATTGTATGGTTGAGGGTAATAAATGTTGACGTCAACTATAATCGAGATTAATTAATATTTGAATTAATTATTGGATGTCAAATACTATATTAGAAATGGCAAAGTAGCATTTTAGTGCCGCAATATGTAACTATGTAACGCTGGTAACGAATGGAGTGGCCAACAATTATCGAGGTTACTTAACCAATCTTTACCTCCACACGGTGTCACTGGTAACTCGTTTGTAGTATATGTCAGTAGTAGCGTGTGATCGAGGCTAAAAAGATTGTGTAAACGTCGTGTTTGTCAACAGTTTGAAAAAATAACTACACAAAAAACTAGGTAGCTGAACATTTATGCATATTGATGTTACATGCATATTTGAAACGGAGCAAATTAGCATCGTAATGCCGCTCTATACAGCCACTAGGCGTAAAGATTCAGATGATGATGAGAGGATTTCACTGGCCGACTATCATCGAAATTACTCAGCCAATTTTTTATCTGCACGTGGAGTCACCAATAACTTGATTACCATATATATATTAGTAATGATGTGTGATCGAGAATTGGTCGTAATATCGTGTTAAATTCAAGTTGAAAAAATCATGTCAACAACAAACTAAGTAGTTGCAAATTAATGCTCCATACTCTACTGAAATAATTAACTAACTCTTAACTATCTCTGGATTATTGTAATTGATCCCATATTTTCCAGTTAGTCAAATTCAATTATAGTTATTTGAGTTTATGTTTGATGTCTCATGTTATTACAAGTGACTAGTTGACATCGTATTGATAACCTATGCGCTCTTTAAGTGTAGAAGTTGAGATGATGTGAATGAATAACTTCACGAATACATTATTTTAATGGCATTTAATTGGCATAAAATTGTCAATTACAAAGTGAAATTATGCCATTCAACTACAGTGCTAAATGATTTTGTCTTAGAATTTGTGGATTTGATTTCATTGGAATATTACACATAGCTGATCCCATCATATAAGGCTATGGAAAATTGTTGAAGCATGAAAAATTGTTGACTTTGTGTAACATATTATGGTTGTGATCAAATTTAAGATCAAAAGCATTTGTAAATCTAGAACATATAGAGTTCTTTTAGTTATTTTAAACTAATGTGAAAATAGCATGTATGGCAATCTTTATGATTATATGTAGGAGTATCAACAGAAATTAATTTATTTACCATTATAACAAATTTTATGACCGTACCAACCGTACCAACTTTCGTTTAAAATCAATGTTCAGAAAGAAATAAACTCGTATATGTGGAAAATACACAGAATCAATGATTTTCTTAAATACATGTACGTTGACACAGTTCTTCTCTTATAAATTTCAAATTCAGATCAATAATTATAATTTCATGAATGTCTTTAAAAATACGTTTGATATATCTAAGTGATCAAAATTATTATGGGACCAGATTGACATGGCGACAGGGTGAATACCGAACGCAATGAATAGATACTTATGTTTAAATCAGTAAAATTATCTAATTCATTATCGCCAAGTCTAAAGATCATATTTACGGATGACTATCATTAACATAATATTTAGTGTCAACAATAATCCTGATCTTAACTATTCTGTCACAATTGGTTGTCGATCTTACGTAATACTTTTGATATGTCTTATTCTAGAGTATATATCTAGTTTTATTTTAAACCTCTTGATTGGGTATCTAATGATGAGCTACATCATCATATGTTCTATTGTTTTATTAATTAAACAGAAAAAGATGAACAATTTACATTCTAAACTCATATAAATTAGTTTCAATGGTGATTTAGCGAAGTCGAATATACTTCATTCTAGCAGTCTATTGTATTACTTTCATGGTTTAGATCAAAATCAGTCAGCTCTCTTATTATGCGTGTCTATTTTTTTCGAGTCAAGCACAATAAAATACTAACGATAAATAAATTAATTTGAAAATACGAATTTTGATACAAAGAGAAATTCGTATCCACAGTCAAATAACATTTAGCAATCCGAACACTTGAAACACCTTTGTACTCGTGTTGTAATACCATTTCTAGCATTCACTTCATAATAATTGAACCTGGTCTGTTACTGTATCATTAAAGGCGATCGAATGCGATTTTTTTTTTATCTCTGATTCACTAATCGTTAGGTCAATGTTCTGACTGCAAAATCAAGATATTCAAATCAAAAAAGTGTAGACTAACGAAGGGTTTAACACTACGATATGGCAGATTAGAATGTATTATGAGTATTCAAAAAGAATGTCGACTGATATAATTATCTTTCGGTTGATGATTTGGATGCTGGGATTTCAACATTTTCATTAATTTTCATCTGTTGAATGAGTCTTTTTATACTAAGTTCATTTAAATCAATTAAAAAGATTCCTAAATAATGGTTCCCACTTATTTGTAGGGTGTATGTGGAATCAGATGACGTATGCATTTGATGAATACAATCCTGCCATCAGTTTGAAATTACAACAAAGCTATTGCGTAAGCTAAATACCTATTCAATCAAAGACTTAAGGGTAAAATTCTGTCTATCCGAAGTGGTGCCAAATGTTTTTGATTGGCAGCCATATTTTCTATCAACTCAAGATTAGACGACTCTGAAAAATCACCTCCGTTCTTGCCCAGGACTGGTTTTTTTAGGCGCTGTAGAAAATACTTCAGTCTAATCAATATTGCTAATATATATAAATCGTGTATAAAGCCTATAATGAAGCATGACTTTCATTTGCGGGCTGATGTTCCACCGACTGCCCTTCACAGAAATAAAAGAATAACTTTCCGACTCATAGTTAATGCTCAAATCACAATAAATACTTTCATGATTATTACTCTGTTAAAATCACCAATATCATGTCCGTTCTTCGGGTATTTTCACTAAATACTAGACCAGTTCAGTCAAATTCAGGGGTACATTCATATCGCGTACATTTCGTCTAAAATATATTGTTCCCAAAAATAAGACAAACGTTCACGTACATCTTCGCTTCGCACTCACCCTCCTCTTCATTTCCCGTGAGCCGAAAATAAAAATGTTATTTTGTGCATGAGCATTTAAGGGTAGTCATTCCCTGTAAAGTGGATTTGATTTTTAAAAGAAAATCATATTCTTTATAATATCTTTGTATATTCGCCATTGCATAATAACCAAATTGTGATCATTGTAAACTTAAGCTGCGTACAACTAACAGAGATTTTCGTCACTTTTTGAAAATTGTCACTTTTCGGAACGTCAGGGGATAATCAAGTTACATTTGAATTACTTTATGATTGAATATTAAGCCACAAATCACATATTGCTAGTGGATCCCTGATCAATATTAGTGCAACAAACTTTTGTATTGGTGACGTCTATTCGGTTTTACAGGATAGTTCTACCTAATTTGGCTCATACCAAGAACGTTGAATAAGTAACTATTAAATTCCTGTATCTCTTGCATCAGTTTTAATCTAGTCTCTAACTAGATACTACATTTGTTTTCATTTCATGTAAAATTTCAAAATTTCGTCAATGTGAGTTTCAAATCCATAATTTCATAGGTTGATGGAATTGTTGTTAGCTTCTTAATGAATGGAATGATGATAAGACCTAGCATAGGTATAATAAGCACTTGATGTGGAATTTAATTCAGCCATAATAGTTGATTCTAATCGCTACATATTTAGTAATTTAAGTTTGTCTCTTATCGTTAAAAATCAATATAATCGCAGTCATAAAATCAGTAGTCAATTTAAAAGTTTCTGGTCAATTGAAAATCGTACTAGTATAGTACTAGATTGAATTTGAACAAGACGTTCGAGAAATAGAAACACACAAATAGTATTCCATTGCAATGCAGCGCAGTATATCTGTCAAGTAACTGATTTATACGTATCCACAACAGTTATTGAAAATTTTTAGGCCCTGGGAACGAAGTTCCAAGGGTCTATTGTATTTGATTACGTTCATGTAACGCCAAGAAATAAACATC
>JANSTX010054769.1:0-10730 GCA_027564355.1 Penthetria funebris | reverse complement strand
TTTTGAGTTTTCAATTAGTGAAGTCAATCATTTCAAGGAAGTCAATCATTTCGAGATCTGTAAAATCTTAAAATTTAAACATAACTTATATCTCAAATAATGTTTAGGTTTTTTATTTATTTAAAAATTTTAAAACATGACTTTTATTATAAAAATAGATGATTATTAATAGTATTAATAGTATAAATAGAAAGTATTTAAGTTTAGACCATTTAGGAGACGACTATAAATACATACGAGAAAGTAATGTGGGATTATTAAGTTATTATTAAAGTGAATTATTTACATTTGTCTGATTTAATTGTGGATTAATCTATTCGCCAGATAGATCGATCAAGATTCGCCGAAAGCGGTAAGCAGCTAATTTGTCTCAAAACTACATCAACGCCAAAATACTTACTCGATTCTGTAGTATTCATTAATCGAATGTATCAAATTAACAATATGCGCATAAACGCCATAATCAGAAACGTGCGCATAAATTAGTATTATATTATGTAAAATGTAAGTATGACTTAAGTAGCTTATTTGATACTATCATCATTCGCAGATAATTGGTTATGATCGACATTTGAATAAGAAATATTATAGCCTTAGTTTTTCGGGTTCAGATAATTTAACTTATTAATAGCACAGGTTTTCTGTTTAATGATTATCTTTGCCGACAATCCTTGCTAACTTTTAATGTACTATAGTAGAGATTTGATTTCAATTAGACATGAAAAATTACCTTTAATTTTCTGTTTGGCCATTCTGCCATGGATCACTATAACAATTCATTAAAGTACTGTAGAGGTTAATCAGTTAAACTTGGATTGAATTGATCTTTCTACCCTATACTACTTTCCAGTTACGCCACTTACATAATTGAGAATCCAAGAATATTTTCAACACTCAATGGATTCAGATATATATATGCCGAAATTGAATTAAAATTTTCAAACAGTTGATAGAGTTCGTCATTCAGTCGAGTTAGCTCAACCATTAAAATTTATGCTATATTTGTCAATATTAGCATACAAATTTTTCCGATAAAAAAAAACAAAGGTTTATACTGCTCCTAAACAGGTTTTTGCACATCAATTTAAAAAAATTAGAACGGTTTTAAGCTATTTTACGTTTGTGTATTCACTTACGCCACCCATGTATATTGTCGATGCCTAAGTTATGCTCTTAGTATCATCCTTTGCAGATGCGTTACACAAAGTAGAAGTATACAGTTTTTTGATTGCAGAATAAAGAAATATAAAAGAGAATACTGAAGCAATAACATTACAAAAGGCACTTCAGTTCTGATAATCATAGGCTTTACGTAGGCCAAGAGGTTCACAAAACTGAATTTGTTAACCTTGACCGTAAAGAATTGAGTAACATATTAGGCATATTTACTTTATGTAACCAAAAAATACATGAAATTAAATTAACATTATTTCAACTAAGTGTTACTGTATTATATAAATAGAACTATGCAAGTGTTACTGTATTATATACATAGAATTACGGATAATAAATAAATTGTGGAAATAATTCGAAATTCTTCGAAATTCATCGAAAATATTTTTAAAGTATCATCACGACATGTACTCCACGTAGAAACATAGGTCATCAGTGAATAACCGTCATTGTTCACGATCTCTGACCAGCACCTTGATTTCACTCCAACCGTTACCACTACCTTCACATGAACGACTGGATCTCTCAATTTCATCGACTGGTCGCCTCAATGTGACGCCGATATGATTCTATCGTGTTTGATTGCCAATTCTACGTGTATCGTCTCAAGATCTGATAATAAACTTCGGAAATTTTCATTTAACATTGGATGCATAAAAAAAAGGTTTATTTATGAGACGATATTATTTATCATATAATATTACCGATAAACAGTTTAGTTAGTTTTAATGATTCACAACTTTAGTTTTTTTTTTTAAATATTTGTGGCGACTGTCAGACTCTATTTAGCATACAAATACTTGTTGTGCTTTCTGTATGCGAAACCATCATCAGTTGTCAAAAATTGGAAGACGTCTACTTTATCCATTTCTTTCAACATTGACTGTCAGTGAACATCTCAAAGACGTGTACGAATTTTTATTAGTTTTGTCTTTAAAACAATGATCTTTAAACCGACTTATGAGGTCTATTTCACAAGTCGTTCTAGTTTCACCATTATGTCTGACTTAGCGATATTTGATACCATAAGGTTAAAAAGTTTGCTTTGATCATAAATCAGTTCACGATGAGAAGAAGGAATTGTGTTATTTTACACCCAAAAACATACATCGAATTAGCACAATATCTTCAATAATGTAAAATTCTACAATATGGATCACGATATAGACCGCATATTGTATTCATTAATTTACAGGGTATTCCATATTTTTTTGGAATAGTGACCAATATGATATCGAATGTCTGCTTGATGTTGCCAAGTAACATATACAATTTTGGTTGCCAAACTGAAATCATCCACTGTTTTGTGTACGTAGTATGTACGTAAGAATGACCTGACTTGTCTAGGCTCATTCTTGCTAAATAATTTAATTTATAAAGAATGGAATCAACATAAATGCCACTTGTCTTGTGTAAACTGCGACTTTTATAATTTAATTCAGATTTAAGTCGCCTCGAGTACACTACTTGAACATACAGCAATTAAGAGGTAAAGCTTTTGTTTGTTGAAGTCTAACTTTGTATACTCGATACCAATAATCTCATCACAAATTCAGAGTTGGCGACACCAGGTTGGATTCTCCCAGAATACTACCGGCTTTTCATGGTTGACCCTCTAACTTCCATTAGATTATCTGCACAGGTGCTGATGTTTCGGTACTGCCCGCATCTCGTGCCGATCTTGTCAAAGTCAATCCGAATTTAGTCTTAACCGTGGCTAACTCCTCGCCCATGAATACATATGGCATTAAAGAACTATCCATTTCGCTAGATATTCGGCATTCATTCAAATGAAAATTCACCTTAAATCTTAAATAGTTAAGTATATTATATCATTTAATTTATAAACAAAATAATTTATTAATTATAAGTTCATAAAACGACAGTTCTTACACATACTCAAGTTAACTTTTTTTGGTAATTTAATTATCATTCCTTCTTTCCACTAGCTTTGGAATATCATCAGACAACCGCAGTTCACTAATAATATTATCCAATATTAATACATTACTATCCAAATGGTACGTTTTCCCTCATTTTATTTGAATTGGTAGCATGAGTTGTATCCGAATTATAATATTTTCAACAAAAAAAGGAAATGCTCATCACGCCGTGCACTTTTACTAACCCTACTTATACAGGTGCTCATATATACTACTCGCAAATTGGGCTATTACGTTGTGTTCATTAATTGACACTTTGTTTCTCTTCCTCATTACAAGTTTCCACGTGTTATCAATAATCTTTACCGTTCGAAACTATTGAAACCAAGAACTCTTTCACCAACTTATCTGATTGCGAATGTTTTCCAGTATCGCCTATTACAGTGATATACTAAAAGATTAGCGAAACTGCTTGCGAACTCCCTAATCTCGAAGTTTAGCAACTTTTATCAACATTTATGCATCTTGCAGTTCTAGATGGTCTATTTATATATGTCATATCCGTTTTTGATTAGTTAAACTATTATCTAATATTAAAAAGTAAAATTAGTCAACGAAACATTTAATTTTAAATTTATTAATTAATAAGTACATAATAAACATATTTTAATGGATCGTATAAAGACGACAAAATCAGAACCGGAAAATTTAATATACACAATATGTGGAACAAATGTGATGGCATAATAAAATTTCACAATTATGTAAGAAATTGTTAATTTCAAAATTATATTACCGCATCGTAATTAAAAGTGATTTTTTTCTTCAAAATTATGTTTTCATTTTATGACCAGTTAAAACTGTGTGTTAAAATAAGCTATTGACATTGTCATAAAATATGACAGAAGAACAAAAACACTTTGTAAGTGGCAGGTGATGTAAAGCGTTAGTACGTATTAAGGGTGAATGTCTGCAGAAATTTGATTCCACGGAAAAACTCCATTACCAGACTTACACTGACTTGACTGCTGATTAGTGATTATCTGTACATAATAATATTATTTAATTAAACAAAACGTTAACATTATATCACTTAAAAACTTAATAACAACCTACTTATCGTCATAATAGTCCATATTAAAATCATCATCACCATCTCGATCCCAAATACCAACATCATTATCATAATCATCATCATCATTATGTGTATAATGATTATCCTCATCATCAATAATAATTTTTATTTCAGGAGCTTTTAATGTATCCATTTTTCGAACCATATTATATTCGGTTCTTATTCTACCTTTTGTGGTTTTTGACATTGATAAAAATGTGTCACGGATTTATTAAATTAATATTCATAATTTCTAAATTCATATTTTAATAAAAAATTAATTGTTTTTTTCCATTTTTTTAATGTATAATACAAATTTGAAGATTCATTTTTATTATTACAACATTTTTACAATTTTAAATTTTAAATAAATATATTTTATGTTCTGTCGTTTTGAAAACAAACAAAAATATAAAAGAATGTATGTACAAATGTATTTAAATTGACAAAATATGCAAATAAATTTGGCAAAAAGCCAACCGAAGTGTTATGTTATTAAGTCAGCAGTACACACTAATAATATACTATTTTATAACTTTTTTTTATAGCATTATGACAATATACAATATTATAGTAAGAGACGTACGGTTTTTGTTTTGTGAATTGCGGCAAAAATGTACTATTCAAATATTTATGAAGCGAATTTTAACATTAATGGCATATTAAATGATACTTGAACTTTTAAAATGAACTATGGCTTACTTTGCAAACATTATTTTCGTATTTCATTTTGATGCGTTTAATTAAATACACTTTATTTTTCTTCTCTTATTTCTTGTAAATTCTGTACAAATGACATATTATTTTGAAGAAGTCCGGAAAAATGTCACAACAATTTAGAGTAGAGTCGTCAAATCACGTTGTACTTGACTAATAACACTCTGAAAACCATTTTTCTTACATGTATATCCGGTGCTCAAATCATAAAAATCTATACACATATAAATAAAATTCCATAATAGTGAGAAACTGTGTCCGGTGTCGAGACACAGTATTTAAATAAAAATAAATTGTAATTTTTTTTCTTTAGAATATATCTACAGGTGAATTAGTATGGAAATACTGTCACATGAATTAGAGTTGCAAACTTGATATATATTGATTAGCAAATACGCAAAATTACCAATTAGAAGTTCATGTTTAGGATTTTTATCCACATCTAGAAATATTATTATGAAATGTTGATATATACAGAAAATTTCAAAATTCAGATCTTGAAGTTAAATAGTTAGTTTGCGGCTGATAAAATGCGATGCATATGTACATACTTGTTATCGAAACGAAGTACGAAAAACAGTAGCAAAAAAAACACAAATCTAAGATTTACACCTGAATGTGGTTCTAGGTTCTAAAATATTAGTAAGTTTTCCATGATGCAGAACAGGATCGTTAAGTGTTATATAATATAAAAATAAAATTTACTACTTTTTTGACTTCAGGGTATATAAAATGTTTTTTTTTTTTTACCTAGAAGCAGAATAACCACCTCATTCGAACAATTTTTATAATTTATTACCGTGTAATCACATAACCACATAAGTGTTATCATTAGACCATTCAAGTATTATAATAATGAAACCGCGTAAATATTACTGAGACGAGGCCTCAGTAGCATCAAAGCAAAAAAAAAAATAATATTTCTAATTTAGTAACAGGTATTATTTAAAAAAAAAAAAAAACAAGTTTACTACCATTTTGGCTTCACGGTAAAAAAAATGAAATTTTACCCTGAAGCAGAATAAGTGCCATATATGTTAGTTTTGAAACTTATTACCGGGACTACATGCAATAATGCGTGAGACCGCAAAATTATTCACGTTAGATTGCATAAATTTTATCGTCATGTCACACAAATAAAACCATGAGATCACATAATTATTATAGTGTGGTGTAGGAATGATATGTGTATATCAACACTTTTATTTTTAATTTTCAAGCGATCAGAAAAGTTAGGTGGCATTTAAAAATTTAAACTTACCACTTATTTCGCTTCAGGATAAAGACATTTTTTTTTTTAAATTCTGAAACAGAATAGATGCGGTCGTTACAAAAGCAAAAAATTGAGACTAAATAGTTTAATGTACATATTATAAGTTGGTGTTAGGCACTCTGTAATATTAACTAAGAATCTTTTCATTTACTTCTGTATTATCATGTGTCTGACATCATGGCAATAGTTAATCACTTCATAATAAGACATTAGGCCAGTGGTGCTCTTGAACTATTTTATAACAACACAGAATGACACAAGACTGTAAATAGCTTACAAAAATATCTGCTTCGTGGATGCATAAAATAGAACAATTGTTAAAAAATGTACGTTACTATCGAATGCTTATAATATGTAAGGTCTTATTGGAAATAAATTAATTTCACCTGACAATATGTACGATTTCTGCATATTCGAATATCAATGAGTTTGTGCCTATTACATCCTTGAGTCATCTACGCTAGCCACGCTATTTTAACTATTTGTTATAACCAAATTTGGATTGTTTCTGTTAAATTCTGGAATTCCCCTCAAAAACATATTAGTGTATTATTTACACAAAAAAAAAATCAAAAGTTTTCAATTGTAAAAATAAATACATCTGCAGGATATTAAACAATTGTATTTAATTTTTATTATCCACTTTAGCAAGTAAATATAATAAATACAAAAAAAAAAACAAAGGAAAGAAAATCAAATTGAAAAAATATCAATTCGAGTTAAACAAAAACTTTATATTTTACATTTCATTGCACCAAAAAAAGAATTTTCTTAAAACATTTTCTTTTATTTACATGATAAAAGCAGAAAAAATTAAATCTCTACTCGATTTTTGTTTTTTATGTAGAAAATTGTTTTTTCTCTTGAAAATCAGTCGGTTCAAAAAACTAAATACAAAATGAAAAACCGAAACAGTAGAAAATAAATAAAACATCGTAAACCTTTTCATTGAAAAAGAATATCAACAAAATTTTCTTGTCATTTTAAAAGTTCAACAACCACCCTGCGTGTACCAAACGAATTTTCCTCTGGAAGCTATATGTAAAACAATTACATGAGAACCACATTTTTTCGATTTTCATTTTTTGGGTGAAAAGTTTCCCGATTTTCTTATTTCATTTTTTTTTTTTTTTTGTCATTTAGAAATAAGGAAATTGAAATAATGCCAAAAAAAAATTGACAAAAAGAAAAGAATATAAAATAAGAAAACTAATTAAAATGATAAATTTTTGCGACTGTTAAATTGAAATTTAAGAACTTTTCAAATTGAAGAAACATACACAAATCAAATTGAAATTCTTTTAAAAAAAAAACAAGCGGCCTAAAAAAATAGTGAGAAATTCGCGTTCAAAAATTCCAAATATTTTCTACAACGAGTCATATTTCTATAAGAATAATAAGAAAAATATTTTATCAATGATCAATACGACGAAATTATTTACAATCCTAGGTTAGTACATTCAATTCAATTAATCCAATACCCACTGGTACTAATCTTACGACAAAATGTAAATAACAAAAGAATTATTTGGATCTCACGCAGATCTTCAGATAACCGTAGCAGCAGAGAAGATCGTATATAAATAATTCGCATTGAGAATTTTTTTTTTGATCAAATTCTACATTTTCTACCATCAAATGGTTTGAATAAAAAAAAATCTATTTCATTCACAGAAGCTGTTCGACTAATTCACAGAGCCAGAATTTCAAACACATTGAGCATTTAATAAGAATTTGATCAAATTAATTATTTTCACAAATATTTCCTGGATGCATTTTCCAAGACTTTTAGAAATACGAAATGAGATATACAGAATTGTGTAGTTAAAGGTAAAACACATCTTTAGACGACAAGAGTAGCACCCTAAGATTGCGTTGAAAAGAAGTGGAAGCAACGTAAGATCAATTTGAAAATTTTGTTTAATCAAATTTCTACATTTTCTTTCACATAATTCAACATGTTTGAAATTGATAACCTTACGTTTTTCTGTGAATTGACAAGAAATATTTAATTTTAATCACTTTTGTGTTCCTCAATGCATTTACCATCTTGAGACGAACAAAAGCAGTGACCTGAAAAGATTTTGCGTTAATAAATAAATCGCATATTGGATAATCCACAAAAATGAAAAGTGGAAGCAAAGTGAATAAGTTTCAAAAAAAGAGTGTGATCAAATTTCTACCAAAATGTTTCTTTCACATAATTCAATTGTGTACGATGTTATGCGGTGCCTTAACGCTAAAAGAAAACCATCTGTGAATCATCTTGTGGCCGGTATTCGATTATTATTTTATCAATGGTAGTTTCCAAGCAATTTTATGGCATATTAATTTTTTGTCGTCTATTCAAAATATGTTTACCATAAGACATAAGACTTAATCTAAAGAAGGCTATGTAAATATAAATATAATTATTTTCATAGAGCAAATTTACCGCAGCTCTATTGGTCAGATTGTTAAATCGACGAGAAAAATAAATTTAGTTTTTTATGGCTTTTTTTATGGCTTTTTTTATACGTACTGTATAAATGTACTCGTACTAGTAAATTGTAATTAAAGTTTTAAATGTTCATAATGCCATTTATGTAAATATTTATATATTTTCTTGGTCGACATCTGTAACTTTAAATGACTTTTTACTGGTTGACAAAAACGATTAGCTAAATATAGATACTAAATAATTTATTTTATCTCACCACAATTGACGATTGTACTATTTATGATGTGGCAGTACATTATGATCTAGTAAAAATAAATCATTCTGCCTATATTAAAATGAAGTCCATTTGAACTTAGTAATGGTGTATGCATACTATTAGAACAGCAATAGAACCTGTGTTAAGATTCCAATAAATTTTAGCATTTAGTTTATTTGACGTATGGAATTCAAATGTTAAATATTAACTAAACAATTTGATGAATACCATCGCCATAAAAAAAAAATTCATAATTTAGCTTAAGTTAGGAAAAATCTAAATAATATTTTCTGTTTTTTGGTACTACTCGTTTCCGATACTCTGAAATTAGAGTAGTTGTGTTAGACTCATGAGCGAATTTCGATAATTGTTACGTCAAAGGTAAATATATATTCTCGTACTGGTCGTACAATATCAGCATTCCACAATCATTTTCCTCACAGTTAGTAAATTCGATTTTGATATGTGCATACAGTTAGATCAATCCGACTTCAGTAAATCGTTAAATTTTTCAACAAACTAATAAAATCGCTTGAAAAAAAATGTCAAAAGTACAATCAGAAACAAATCTAACTAAATGAAACTGTGGCAAATAAAAAAAAAAAAAAAAAAACAGAAGAAAAGTAACTAATTTTTAATTTAGTTAAGATCAGAAATGTTTGCAAAAAAAGTTCATTGGGCTAATAATCCATTCATTCATACCTTCATAAATAGTGACGAAAATAAAATTATAACCCAAAAATGATAATTATAAAACCATGTCGAGAATTTATGGCAATACCTTTCATTCTAGTATGCTTGAGTACCGGTGACAAACGGAGTAACCAATTAAAATCTTGGCTATTCAAATCATCTTTGTTCATAACTATTGGCAAACACTAGAATCATACAGATAGTATCTATTCTGAATGGAAATTGCGATATGAATGCTCTGTGTAGACGTTGAGAAGAAAAAAATATTTTTTAATATTTACTAACTTTAATAACCCGTTGGCAAAGCATGCGGTTATACTGATAAACTTGAACTACCGGATGTATCATTCTTGAAAAAAAAACATGGATTAATGAAATTATTCTGGCTGTTGTTCAATGCAACCAATTACTAACTTAAATATGAATTTGTAACTATAAAAAACTTAAGGTTGATAAAAATTCAGAAAATGTGTGACAATTTTGTAAAGTAACTGAAAACTGAATCGTACATGTCGAAACTAAAGCACAATATGTTGGCATTGTATTATACTATTCATATATCGACAGCAGGTTCGGCATTATTGCAACACAGATCATAAACTGTTTCGACAAAATTTATTATTATAATTATGTAATGGTTCTCAAAAAATTGTGAAAGAACGATAGTACACCGCAATGATATTCACCACAGAATAAAACATTTACCGTATATTTATTGCCATCTGGTCGATAAAAGAGAGTAAAGATCAACTGTCTGGAATAGGATTAACCATACACTTTTTATTTTATTAGCACTCATCACAAATTTATGATAGGTGGGTAAAATATTTAATCACAAAATAAAATACAAGGAATTCTTCTTATTTGCAGCCACGATCGTACACGGAAACAAAATAGACAATTAACAATTACAATTAGGAAAACCTTAGTGAAAGTCACTATTGTGTTTAACTTTAGAATTTGTGTCTTCTATTTTCTTCTTCTTCTTTGGTTTTTTCTTTATTCAGGGTCGGCCCTCCTACTTCTCAATGTATTTCTCCACAAGTTTCAGTCTTGTGTATCGTCAGTTTCTGCATTTAAACTGTTCAAGTCATTTTGAAAAATTGATAACCAAGTAGCTTGTGGGCGACCGCGTTTCCTTACATCTTTTCCAATATTCAAAGCCAATTTAACGCAATAAG
>JANSTX010054768.1:0-10733 GCA_027564355.1 Penthetria funebris | reverse complement strand
TCGCCAAGCCTTCCACGATGTAAAACTCTACACTTCGCGCCATGATATAGACCACGGATCATGTTCATTAATTTACATTGTATTCCATAACTTTCTAGTATAGTCCACATCATTCCACGATCAGTACTATCGAATGCCTGTTTAAAGTCAACGAATAGCACATTCAGTGACGCTTGCCACTCAATTGACTGCTCCACAATGATTCGCAATGTATTGATCTGGTCTGTTTAAGATCTTCCACGTCTAAAACCTGCCTGTTCCTTTCGAATACCTGCTTGTGAAACTGAACCGATCCTATGGTGCACGATAATATAATAGATAGAAGCTTGTTTTTCGTATTCAGCAAGGTGATACCACGCCAGTTCTCACACATACTCAAGTCACCCTTTTTCGGCAATTTGACTATCAACCCCTCTTTTCACAAGGTTGGGATATCATCTGATAATCACACTCCACTAATAATGGGATCCAATATTGTTGCAATGGCCTCCAAGTCGACTTTCAACATTTCTGGTGATATGTTATTGGCCCCGGCCACCTTACCGCCCCTTAGATGTTTTAAAGCGGATTTGATTTCACCCTCTACTCGGAACAGAGTCCCCGAATCTCCTTGTAGCCGGTCTTCGATCAACTGGACTTTGAGCAACCTGAACTTCGGGTCTATTCAGTAGCTGGCGAAAGTACTCACTCCATCTTTCCATTTGTTGTATCTCGTTTGAGATCTGCAAACCGTCCCTAGATTGAATTTGACGTTCAGTTTTAAAGCACCACCGGTTAGTTTTCCCACCACCCGTTAAGTTTCTCTCACATTATTTGAGTTTGCAGCGTGTTGACCCCGAACTGCAATATTATCTAAAAAATGGTGCTTATCCCACCGTGCACTTTTGCTGACAGCCTTGTCAAATTGACTGTATTGTGTATGTAGGCCCTGTCGTTCCATCGCATTTCCGTTGTTAATAATATTCTTTTTCTTTTCTTCTTCCTATTAGACTCCATGTGGCATCGTCAATCCATTCCTTCCTTTCGTAATTAATGAAACCAAGAACTTCCTCCCGTACCTGTCTCAATGCACCCTCGACCTCATTCCAATCTCGTCTACCGCCGTCACATGTCAAGCGATCCACCAAACCGTCTGCGAATCGTTGTTTTACCCCCTCATTACGAAATTTAGCAACGTTTATTCTTCTAGCTGTTCTGTGTTGCCTTCTTATACTTGCCATAAGTTTTATTTTAATCTGTCCAATAACCAAATAATGGTCACTAAAAGCACCCGCACCCCGATAGCTGCGGACGTCAAGTAGATAATTTCTCCATCGTTTACTAATTGTAATGTGATCTATTTGGTTGCTGGTCGTCAGGTGAAATCCAAGTCTCTTTGTGTATTCTTTTATGTTGAAATATGGTGCCACCAATTACAAGGTTACGGTTAGTGTATATTTACGCGAAGAGTTCTCCATTATCATTCATGTCACCCAATCCATTTGTACCCATGACAGACTCCCAGCCCATGTTGTTTGCGTCACCCATGCATATGACGATATCCGATCTCCTAATATCAGCAATACAGTGCGTAAGTTGACTGTATAAAGCCTCCATGTCATCAAGCGATGCCTGCTCCGTAGGTGCGTAAATCTGAATTATTGTTACACATTTAGCAGTGCTCTTGAATCATGCCGTTATTATTCGATCCGATATCGGCCTCCAGTCGACAAAACTACGCTTTGCAGAGACAATAAACCAACTCCACTACTCCATGTTATTCGGTTTTCCGGATAACAAAAGTGTTTCACCAGAGGATACAGTCTTTTCTCCGTTTTCCTTCCATCGAATCTCGCTCAATCCAAGAATATCGAGGCCATAACTCTTGCATTCTCGAGTCGCTTGCGCCAGTTTTGTTCTTTCAAGCAGTGTCCTAACATTCCAAGTTCGAAATCATGTCCGTTTTCGCAAACCAAAAGTTGTCATCGTATTCCCATCCGATCCGAGGCCATTTGTTGACGTTTCTCGTGCACATAAAATTTTTCGGCAGTGCGAGCTGCAAACACACAGCTGCCTAGACTGGTGGAACTCTATGTTAAATTCCTAGTTGCGCTCCCTGCCGAACCCCGCGCACCTGCATTGGCGGGGACTATAATGCAAGCTATGCATTACAGTCCCGCCTATAAGCTATGGGGGACTATAATGCAAGATCTATAAATGAATCAAAACGTTTAATATGGTAAATTAACATGGTAATGCCACAATATGCGTCTTTGCAGCGTAAAAGTAATGATGATGTTCTAATAGGAATAGCTTCAAGATCATTTCATTATTTCAAAGTTTAATCCATGTGAAAACATAGAATTTGTTCACAGAAACTAGCAGTATACGGTGTTTACAATTATGTCGATTATTTAACTATGGTTCTATTTGTGTGATCTGTGCATGATCTATCAGATCTGAAACTAGCCAATACTATACGAATAATTGTTATCAAGAGTGCGAATTGATACTTACGTTTATAACTATTGCAATATCTTCATTCATTGATTCTCTCCATAGGCAATTTTATAAGCATTCCCTGTATTTTCGTATACTTTGAATGATTATATTATTCTTTAATAGTGTTCACAATAGTCCCATTTTTCCATAAACGCGATTTTGTTGAAGTATAGTACCTGTCCATTCCGAAATCATTTATTGAAATGTCGTGTTGATATTACTAGTCACAGACTCTACAGCTATTTATTTAGAAATCGATTTAATTTACTATAATTAAGAATCAGCTAACTGAATCTAACCAATAAAGTACAATTGAATTTCGTAATGGAAGTTTATAGGCAGTATCGTGGTTAATGGTAATATTTATCTTGGTTAAGATCAAGATATTCTCTGTTAGACGTTCATAGATATAGAGGAACACTTGAATATTCAATTATTTCACTTATTTTTAATGAATATTCAGGTGTAAAACAGTACCACTAATAATATTCCTTCTTCGTCGATTTGAAATTTTTTAATTCGCTGTCGACATTTTTTTGCTGTCGCAAAATGACATGCCAGTGAAATTAGAACAATTTGTGAAATAAAGCTTCACATGCCGGTTTAAAGATCAATGTTTTAAAGACGAAATGTAATGAAGATATGAACGTCGAACAGATGTTCACTTAAGAAGATACAATTAATGTTGGTGCTCAAATAGATGTTTAAAGAATGCTGAGTAGAGTCTGGAGGTCGTCATAAGTTTAAAAAAATCTAACGTTGGGTATTTTGAAAACAAAATTGTTTATCGGTACAATTGTGTGGCTGCGAAACTTGCAAGGTAACAAATAACATTGTGTCACAAATTTAAGTTATCGTCAATTGGTGCCTCAGGCGTATACCAAAAATTTTATGGCCAAATAGAATAGCAGACGAGAATTGGAGGAGTAGGCGATGAACAAAATTGTCAACCGAAGTACACTCATTGTTTATGATTGTTAAAAACCTGAATCTCTGATAAAATTAAATAAATATAATTTTTAATGTGAATATGGTAAAGTGAATTAATAACATTTATAATGTAATGATAAACTGTCGACAGTGTATAACAGAAAGTCTATTGAAATGATATTGCATACATTCTTTTCTATATGTCAACACTGACTCATAATTTTGGCATTTAATCACACGTCATTGAAAATTTGAGAAAGTTTTACCAACAAATTTGCATCCTAAATATTTACTTTATCTCGCTCGATATCTACTGATGAAGTACCTACATTTAGTTTCCACAAAATTTAAAGTTTAAAACTTTCAAATTCCTATATGTTATATCAATATCATTACTCGTATATTAACAGGATATCAATGTTTTAGTATCCTTGTATAATATATTCTGTCAGAATAGCTTAAGTAGATTATGTTAAAGTAGAGTATGAAAAGATATAGTTGATTTTAATACACCGTACTATATTAGTACTTAGTATTTATTTTATGTAGAATTATGGAATAAATTAAAATATCTGGAAAGCTATTGAACATGTCGATGTCATAATTTCTTTTTTTCAATTTTTCCTGAAACGTATTTTCACATAGAAAATTTGAATTTTTAATTATTTTCCTGTCTAAATTATTATGTTAGAAATTTCATTTTCAGAAAGAGACATTTTGGATGTTAACGTTAAAGTATTTCAAAATAAAATTAATATTTCTAGATATTATAAACATATAATAAAAACAATGTTCATTTAAGATCAATGATATCCGTGATGTATCCTTCTATTAATACTGTTTTATAGTAAACTCTTGTATATTGCTCTTCTAGGTTATGTGGCATACTCCCTGTATTGTCAATATAATAATACCATTCTTTTCACAAAACTCAGCCCATAATATAGATTGGAATGGCGGACCTTTTTCAGCAATATGCAAGAAGTCTAAATGAATTCTTTGATATGGAGTAGTAGCTTCTTTCCACGAACACAAACTAGAATTTGGATTTCGATGTTGTTGTTGTGCACGTATCTTACAACTTTGAACATAGACCTTAATGGCCCTATCTATACCATCCCATCAAAATCTTTCCCTATCTAATGATTTCATCCTTGCAAAACCCATGTGTGTCTCATGAAGTAACTCAACTATCCTATCTTGTATGATTTTCGGTATCACTAATCTACATCCGTACCACAGACAACCATTTTCTAGAGAAAGCATGGATCTTTTCTTTTTTTTGTCAACTTACTAGACCCTTTAATATCCTCACCCGTTTCAATTATGCGACATAATTTCCTCAGAAACGGTTCATTTTGTGTCTCGATTTTAATATCTTCATTTGAAATTGGTAATTGATCGGAAAGATTAAAACAAATTATGGTTATCCTCGTCAACATCTGTTCCCTCTGGGAGTGGGAGACGAGACAACGCGTCGGCGTGACTAAATCTGGATGCGGCTCTATAATCTATCTTATAGTCATATTGGTATAATATAACAGACATTCACCTTTCGCTCATTGAAGATCGCCCAAAGCGTCTGATGATCTTGAAACTATGTCCATAAATATATTTATGGAATTTACGAACTGTGAACATAATGGCCAGTGCCTCTCTATGAAGTTGGGCATAATTTTGTTAGGGGCCCCAGAAAGTGTGCTTGAAGCAAAAAGCACCGGGCGTGCAATTCCCTCGAATTCATAAGACAGCACCGCCCCAACTCCATTAGGACCAGCATCGCAAGTGATTATTATTGGCAATGATGGGTCATAATGCGCCAATAAATAATTGTCACACAATAATTGCTTGGTTTTTTTGTGAATAATTCATCGCATTCAGTCGTCCATTCGAACGGATTATCTTCCGTTCAACAACCCATAAAATAAGTTTAACTCTGCCGACAAATTTGGCATGAATCTACCATAATAGTTAATTAATCCAAGATACGTTAGCAGCTGTGACAGATTCTTTGGAACAGGAGTCCTCCTTATCGCATTAACCTTTATCTTATTTGATCTAATTCCATCGGTACTCACCTCATGTCCCAAGTACTCAAAACATTCTCAGTAAAAAATGAACACTTATCGTAATTTATCTTTATCCCGTATTCTGATAATTTTTTCATTACCTCTTCTAGATTTTCTGCACTCTAGCTGTAACACTGCATCCTCTGGAATTAAAATATCGTCTGAATATACTCTAACATTATTTAAACCCTCTAAAATTTGGTCCATTATCGACTGAAAAATGCTTCCAGCCGACTTCATATCAAAATACAGCCTAGTATATCTAAAGAACCCTTTGTGAGTATTGATGGTCAATAGATGATTTTTCTGAAACTCATAATTTAGTGTATGCGCCTGTCATATCTAGTCCACAGGAAACCGTGCACCAGCAAACGTGGCAAATGTATTATCCACTCGTGAAATCGGATAACGGTTTTCTATGAATCTATTTATTATAACCTTGCAATTGACACAAATACGCGAATCACCATTTGCCTTTTAAACGATTACAACCGGGGCGATGGTCATGCCGAATAATCAACCGGCACCAATAGACCCATTTCAAATTGTTTTTCATAAATTTGTCCCATTTCTTCGCTTAGACCATAAGGAACCGTATAAAAGCCGCACAGAAAATTGGTGTTGATTCTGGCTTAAGTACAATTTCCGCCTCAAAATCTTTGATCGGATTTGATAAATCTTTAGAGAATACGTGACTGTATTTGTTATGAATGGAAGAAACGTATTTCTGAGCAGAGTTACCCTTTGAGTAAACATTTAAAGGCACATTAAATGTACTTCTCCAATTTGGAATCAAAATATCCTACCATATTCTTCCCAAAAGTGGCTAAAAATTACGATCTATGTGTCGATAATTACCAACTCAAATAGATGGCATATATTTTTAAATAGCGATTTCACTAATTACACCAATGACATTCACTGTGTTACCTGTAATTACGTTTAATTTATCCGTAAACTTTAATAATAGATTTTTTTTTAAATATTTATTGAATTTCAGAAATGAATATTCTGTTATTGAAAAGCTCAGCGATTTTTGAAAGAAAATTCCCTAAGTTTTTAACATCAAATATTGTCCCTTAAATAGTTTCTAAATGAATAAATAAAAACATCACAATATTATGATTATTTGAAATAAACAAACAAAAAAAAATTTCGTGTGAAAAGTAAAAAATGACGATAAAAAATTTACTAATACTTTTTTTAAAAATGTTTCATGACTTTTGCTTATATCAATCAAAACTACAAAAAAGTAGCAACCACATAGTTAAATATCCCAAACATCAACACGACATCAGATCACTCTGAGGGAAAAAAAGGAATAATTATATTCCTTTTTTATCCATAAGCAAGCACGAAAAATTGTTCATTTCAATGGTAGAAACACGCAAATTCAACCCCTAATGTTATAAGTTTTATAAGTGCTTTTCGTGTTGAAACCACCAACAATAGCTAAAATTTAAAAGTAATATATATATATATATATATATACTTAAGGATATAAATTGTCATGCAAATATAGTCCTTAATAATTGTTTATGTTTAAGTTTTTCAACTTGAGTGTAAATCAATATAAATAAAGTTAATTCTAGTATTTATTATGTTGTTTATTAATCATTTTTTATGTCAATATTTACATTTGATTTGAAACAATACAGCAAACAAGAGAGTTAAAATAGGTTTTTAAAAAAAAAATCATAGCATTTATAGTACTACACCCAAATGCATAAACTGTAATGGTAACCACACAGCTAACTATCATGGTTGTATCAGATACAAGGAACTGAAATTGAAACTCAATAATAGGAAGCGAAGGGCGAGAACGAACGTTGCGAATGTCAGTTGAGCTCAATTCAAAACTTCATCAGGCCTAACATCTCCTATGCCAATGCGGCGATTCAAAACACTAATCAATTTCCGACAACGAACATAAACAACGCATCACCACTCACTTCACAGAAACCTCCAACAAAAAACGTCAGACCCTTGAACCAATTTCGCAATACAGTCTTACCACCATTAAACCGAACACCCTCTTCAGATAACACCTAAAACTCATCTACAGGCCGAATGTGTTAACATATTTGGCTGCGATGTCTTCACTTTGGCTCTTAAAGTAAAAACTTTTATGTCCGATAATAAAAACGAAAGTACCGACCGTCGTCAGAAAATTATTCTCCATTTTATCATTGATCTTTGCAGCTGATCTAATTGCACCAATTAAGGGTAATGCAATTAAATATAAACTACTTAGTGAGTTATAAAAACGTCATGAAAAACTAAACTTAACGTCAAACACAAGGTCACTATTCACGGTTATAAAATATTCAGAACAGACAGAGCAAATAATGTCAATTGTCGTGGTGGAGGCACTGTGATCCTTATAAAAACCGACCTCGACGCTAGACAAGTCAATCTTCAAGTTACTTCAATAGAATGTATACTGCCATCTTATCTCACCTTGAAAACTGTGGCAAAAAACTATTCGTTTCTGCGTACTTTCCAGGCACCAGTAGATTGGCCCTCAATGTTTCTGATCTGAATACTATTGTTTGAAGCCACCGCTGAACATAGTGCAAAACTGATACTAGGTGGCGACTGTAACGCTAAACATTCTCTTTGGCAAAATACCTGTGATAATATTAACGGTAGAAACCTTTATCGCTGGTACTTTGGTGGCCCCTCGGCTGTTTCGCTTACTCTTCTCAGCTCTCTAGACTCCTCATTCGTTAGACCCAATGCTGACAGCTTCCTTGACCTATTCATCGTAGATTCAAGATTATCCTTAAATTTGAAGTCACACTGTGGTGGCTATCTTGAATCTGTCGATTTCGAATCAGATCACAGAGCAGCCATTCTTGACATAAGTGGTATTAAAAATTCTAGTCTATGGACGTGTCAACTGGCAACAATTTTACGATGCTATAGACCAACTAATAGATCATATTCCGATTTCTACTAATAACTGCATGACAAATGACAATATTAATGAAGCCTTTGGAAGCTTCCAAAACGGATTCGCGAATATTGAGACCAGAATGGTACCTGTCCTAAACAATAACTTAAATACCATGACTACACTGCCTGAAAGGATCCTTGGTGTCATCAAACTTAAAAACAACTTTAGAAGACAACTTTATAGTGCAATCAGAAGAAATTCACCCGACACTGGCATTATTAAATAGCAGATCAACTAAAATATTATAATCAGGAACTAAATATTATGATCAGGAACCAAACAAAATCACACATAAAAAAGCTTTGGCAAACCAGATAGAACAACATTAGGCTTGATTCCAACGTATACAAAAACATAAAAAAATTAATGGGCGAATACAAAGATTTTTATTAATAACCCAGACAAACCTGACACACAATCAAATATCATCTGTGATCCCCAATGTGTCGCCAATAAATTTGCGAAACACTTTTCCAACATCCATAGACAAAACGATATTATTGGTAACCGACACTTTACATCAGAAATTGACAGACTAATTACGATTGAATTCTCTAGACCACAGAATATACTACTAGACTTCTCTACTGACTGCTCCGCTACCGACCCTAACATAAATTCTATTTTACAGGTCAAATACAGTACACCTAACTTTATCGATCAACATTATTCATTGTCATTCCTTACTGAAAATGATATGCAAAAAATAATTAAATCAATTAACAATAAGATAACGAAGGGTCCGGATGGTCTCTCTAACAGAGTTATCAGAAGATCTTCAAAAAAGTTTATATGGTTCTTATGTGTACTTTTTAATCAGATATTTTATAATGACTATATTCCGCAATCTTGGAAAATAGCAACAGTCATTCCAATACACAGGCCCGAAACAAACCCAAAACACGTTATTATGAGCAATATCCAAAATATTTGAAAAAATTTTCTCCATGAAAATTATAGAATTCATTGAAAGTAAAGCCCTTCTTCGCGACTCACAAATGGGCTTCAAAAGGGGCTACTCTACAAGTCATGCAATTATAAGTATGTTAGATATGACTTAATATCGCGATTTACAACCGCAATTTAACAATAGCAACTGCTCTTGACTGCGAGAAGACCTTCGATAATGTATGGACGGCTGGATTAATTTATAAATTAAAACACATTTATCTTTTCAATGTAATTTATAACTTCCTTACAAATAGATCATTTAAAGTTCGGATCGGTTAACATGTATCCTACCTGCACACTATATCTGCAAGTGTAATACAGGGATTCATATCTGCTTCAATTATATTTACTCTTTTTATTGCCGACTTGCCAATTTCATCACTTGAAATCAACATTCACTCTAATTCAATCATATCTCATCCCAAAACTAAAATCGAATATGCCGCCGATATCTTAGTACTCGTATCAAAAGCTGACTTACATAATGCAACTAAACTCATGAATCTCCACTTATAAACAATAAGTGATTGGATGAGTATCTGGAAACTGAAATTAAATTTAACAAAATGTTAAGCCATGGTAAGTAATTAGAGGTACAGGTCATCTAACTCGACCTCATTTTCCAACTAGAACTAGAAACTTAAGGGTTTGCATTAATTCACACAGACAACAAAATGTCAACAGCTTAAAATATCTTAATATTACATTCACAAATACTCTAAAATTTAATAACATACGCATTTCTCGCGTGGTCCTCAATATCGTCACACCAAATAGACAAGATTAGAATCCATGAACTTAAGGTTCTTCGGGAAATAACTGGAGCTCGTAGAGCATGGGGAGAATACAGGCACATCAGCAATCGTCGAATATACCGTGCTGCCGGTATCGAAAGAATTGACCTAATTTTTATGAAACAGGCTCTAACGTTTTTACATAAAATTACTGTTTCAGATAACCCTACGATCAGGCGTTGCGGAAGAAGTCCAACTAGATTTGCTGAATCTGTAAATCATAGAATCAAACACCCACTTAACTTACTTCATTTATGTGAATCTGGAGCACTGTATAACAATTCAGATATTTTGACATATTATAATCGACGCTCTGATGAAGATCCACGCTTCGTTTACAATACCGAACAAAATCACGATTGCTTATATGAAGAATTATATTCGTCACCTAGCTTTTGTGAAATACTGCAGACAATTATAAGTAGTTGTATCACCATTACATTTAATCAATAAAACTTATTTACAGCCCAAGTGAGACCAAATCACCACTACAATATGGCACCTATCACCTAATTAAGAATGGAGGGCTCACGTGAGCGTTATCCCCAC
>JANSTX010054767.1:16859-27174 GCA_027564355.1 Penthetria funebris | reverse complement strand
TTCAATTAATATAAAGTTTATGTTGTTGCTTGTGCACGAAATTGTGCACTGAATGTTGTATGGATGTGTACAATAATTACTAATTGGACATTGGGCTAATTTATTGACATAGAAACTACAAGTATTTACTGATAACAGATGATAAAGATTCATTTATGGGTCATCGACTCAAACTTGTCAACTTCCATATCGCGCCTAAGGATTTTTTAAACCTGTGTTATTTATCATTTCTTTCTACATCCTTCACATGTTATACACGTATAAAGGTCTTCAGACTCCAGTAAATTATAATTTAAATAAAACGTATGATACTTAGCATAATCAATTCAAAAATATTATTTAACTTATAGAAAAGAAGGATCCTATAGTACGTTGTGATGATACATCAATTGGATTAGAGCATCCAAAGGTAACATTCAAAAAAGATGAAATACTATTTATGGAACAAAGAAATGATGATGGTGATGCCGGCTGAGTAATATTAAGTAATATTTATGATGTATATACATATAAATAAGGTTAAATAGATCGTGATGTTTTCAAATATAAATTTTTTTTGTTAAATTTAGAATATTTATATAAACCGATTTATACTTAAAATTATTATATATTTAAATAATTTATATTTAGTATTAAATGTTTTTTAAATTTCCGAAAGATATAGTTGATATATTAAAATAATAATATTATTACTATTACTAATTACTAAAAATTGAAAGTGTTAAGCAAATTTCTTTTAAATTATCTTCTAAATTGAATTTAGTTCACATCTAAAAGCATCTTATGAATGATATATAAATAAAATTATAAAATTTAAATTTTTTAAAAGTTGTATTATATACCCACTAGTTTACCTCTATGATAATTATTTCAGTATTAAAATATAGAATTATATTCTAATCTTATTCTAAAATGTCATGATATGGTATGTATTGGTTCTCTCCGAACACACAACAAATACTAAGCTACTTTGATCACATCTGATGCTTTAAAATGTTGCTAGAAGACTTAGTTTCTTGTGTCCTTGTATATTATTTATAATAATAATAATATCGCGTGAAACTTAGACTTAGGCTAAGTCACATAGATTCACATCAGCATAGATACAATTACGATTGCTGAAGTCGTTAGTATTTGCCCAATATTCGAGTAATCTCTTTAAACACTCAATATGCTCCGTCGTGTCACTCGCATTCTATTTGGTTGCAAAATTAAATTTCGCACTTGTAACGTTATTTTGTTTTAATAAACATTGAAAATCTTCAGAAAATACCTTTAATAGAAAAAAAAAAATGGAATTCACATGTCAGTTTCCATTTGCCTGAACGAATCGATATTGATCATCTAAAGCAATAGAAGACTTTACGGTTAAGAATATTATGCATTTGATGTAATGGACATAATACAATTGGATAATAAATGTTTGATACTATATAAAAGCAAATGAAATCAGACGAAAAACAATTATTCAAGGACCTAAAATGACATTCAAAATTTGATGAAACAGAGAAGCAATTAGATTTTCATTTTCAGATTGAGATATTTCAAATGTTTCATCAATATTATTATGTCATTTATCAGGCAATGGATGGTGCTTTTGCTACTGACCTATTACGAATTAGATCGTTTATACAAGTAGTCTATAGTTTTATAAATGAAAGTGAACAATTATTAATATATTGAATCAAATATCAAGAATGACTAATGTTAAATTTGATTTGAAATTAATTCGTTCAAAGTCTTGTTCACAATAAATTCATGTTAAAGTGCAATGATTCAGAATTAGGATTCTTTCAATATATTTTGGAATCACAGAGAATATGGTGGTTTGTAATTTTGTTGATTTCGAGCTCCATTCGAAGTTATACTAATATAAATAAACCACTCTTATTTTCTCGGGAATTTCGGTCAATTAATGTGACATGAATTCGAATTTAAAATAAATGTACTCATCAGAAGACTTTGTTCATCTAACGTCACAATAGAAAGGTTAACAACATGTAAACTGAAATTAATATAAATTGGCGAGTCTTCGCTATTGTTTAACTTTTCTGTTTTGTGTAACATTTGTTTCTCTACAATGGCATAGTTCATTTTAATAAAATAATGTATATTAAATCTGTCCTTCATCAGTATCATCATGAAAAAACATAGTGCGTCAAACGATCTAATGATTCGCTTCATTACTAATTGTATCAGTCTCTTTAGCAGTAGTTTTTCATCACGCTATTTTCGATCGTCTATTAACCTGGGAATTAAAGTCAATCTTTTCATATCATTAATCGGAGACGACTCTATGTGTGATCAATTTATTTTCATTATCTTCTTTTGATAATGAAAATGATAATAATTGTAGAAATTTGTGTCGACTGCCACATCACTTGTTGTGGTAATTTTTTTTTTCCAAAATATCGGATGCTCCCTACCTATTCTTTTCAATCGATGACAAGTCCGAAGTTCATCGACGAACTAATATTTATCAGATTCAGTCATCGAAATATTAATCTACAGATTCTTTTAATTAAAAGTAAACCGACAAATCCCTGTACTTCGGTTTCCCAGAAATCAGATCAGATCTAATCCGTAAATATAGTATTTTCTCTATTTCCATTTGATCGATGATCAGTGCATTTTTATGAGTGCTCGTCATATATTTTATACCATATCATGGATTTATAGCAATAAGTAGCATACTAAAAATTAATTTGGAAAAAAAAGATAAATAAAATAAATAAATAATTATAAATTTTTAATTTCAAATACATATATACTCATTAGAAGTTGTAGTGATTACGCCTACACTATAAAGATTCTGTAGTGTAACTTTGTGGGCTCAAGAATTATAATAAAAAATTTTAAAAAAAATTGTTCTTCAAAGACTATAGCATGAAATTAATTTTTAATAACCGACCAATTTTCTTCCCATTGGAAAACAAAACTTAAAATGTATTACTAAATTCCTTGAAATATACTCGTATTTATATTTAGGACAAAAAAAAATTACATATATTTTTAAAATTTGTTCTAATTGAAAATGTTTTAGTAAATCTGATATTAGTTTTTAATAAAATCAATTCATTTAAAAATTTTGCATTTTAATTATATGATTAAGGTTTCATTGGATTGGATCATCTACGCAAATGGCAGGCCAAACTATTAAAACATCTGTATCGGGATGCACCTTTGATAACATTTTGAACGTAAAGTCTGTTATTGAAAATTCATGCAATTTGTTTGAAAAATTCATCATCTAATTGAGCCACACTTAATTCTTCGGTTGTATTTATTGCGCACAGAATGAATCTGGCAAAAACCGCATAGATTTAGTTAAAACACAGGATTACAGAAACTGTTTGTTATAGAAAAGGGATTGGTGAGAAGGTAAAAGTATTTAGAAGGAGTAAAGTGAAAAGAAAACTAGATGACACAGAATGTTAACAAGTCGACCAGTACTGGATTATTTAGTACAGTCAAACAAGAAACCAGATCCATGTAAATGTTGTACTGCATTCATCATATTACATAGTGCGTTATTACCATGTTAACTTTCCGTTTTCTAAACACATCATTCACTAGTTTTTACATATACAGTGAAACATGAATAGTTTATCGGTTAAACATTTATTTGAGAGGTGTATAAATCTACAGGCTGCTTGTTTGTTGGTCATATACTCTTACTACACAAACAAGATACTAATAACTATATTTTTAACCACGACCATGGCCACATAATTGTAGTACCGCAAGGAGGTAAATATAGTTTGAGCAACCTTAAGTCATTAGTTGGCTACTTCATTCACCTCCATGTAGTACGTTAATATATACTTAGTTACTAATTTTTAATTGACTAAAGACAATTCTTTCTTACCATAAATTACATTAGGTAACAGCATTGTATAGAAGTAATGGAGATAAGTGAAAATGTACAATATATAACGGAATTAATAAAGATGTTGCAATGCTTATTAAAGCTACAATATTTGGAAAGTTATTAGGCACGAGGTGTTGGTGCCGAAAAATATGTCGGATTACGTATCAAAAAGCGAGGCAGGTTCTCGGACAAATTTCACCTAATTGAAATGATGGATTTCCATTGTTTACCGGTAATATTGTATGGCTGTGAGACATGGATGGCGACTTAACATCAAGTGAGGCAAGTGAGGTTTAGCGGACTTGTATGGGATATTGTGCAATAGACAAAAAGGAAAGGTAAAGAAAACCAAATTGAATCGGTCATACATATACTAATTAATTATTGACCAATAAATAATAATAAATAATAAATTACATTCATGATTGTACTTACATCCATCCTATCTAGTTCTTTAAAAGCATTTCGAACCACTTAGAGCATTAAAATATTTGGAATCAAATTCAATAGGATGATCACGATATTTATAATAAATCACAATCATCATAACAAATTTTACTCCAGACGGGAGTACAGGACAATAATAATTTTAATTATTATGAGATATACAAAATTCAATCACAAATTTACATAATCTAATAAACTACCCCATTAAAAATCAAATCATACAACTTTACATTTAATTAATTCATTCACAACAATATCATTCATTCTATTCACCATACTATTTATAATGTGACTGTTTTTTTTCAACTTCGCTCATGTTTACAAAATGTACTAGACTTGCAATAAAAAGTTTGTGAATATAATCGGGCGAATCGTATTGAATCAGATCAACAGTTTTTTGATAGTTTGTGTTTTTTTTTTTATTTTGAAAAATATTTGAATATGAATATTTAAATTATAATTTATTTAAATTATTGAAAATAGTGTTAATTACTGCTTATTATTTAGTACATTTTTAATACTAATGAGCATATAATTGAAATAATTTAAATTATTTAGCTATCAAAGACCTCATTGTGATTTGTTTTATAAGTTGTAAAATTAACATTTTGTACTGTATCGATTTTATCGAATTTAAATGCATACATTGAAATGCAGCATTCATCACCATCTTCATCATCATCATGTCGACTTTTTAATAACAGATCTTCACCAAGATGTTAGTCGACCGAGACTCTAGAGATTTCAGTATAGTATGTATTTTGCCATATAATCGACTGAACGTTTCCGTAAATGATAGTCCACATTGTTACATAATCGAGCACTTGAATTTATGACATGGTACTTGGTTATCCCAAAGCAAGTATATTAATTTTCCAGTGTATATAGAGAGCTGATAAAGAATCACAAATTATTGGCGACAGAAGTGAAGGTGCCACCAAAAGAGGAGAACAATCACAATAGTAACAGTAGTCGTGGTCCAAAGTGAGTAAATAATTATAGTTGATAGGTACATTAAACAAATTTTCATGACAGTTATAGCAGCAGCAGTGGTAACTTTATCATGTACTACAACAACACTTCCAATAGACCACATTTGGGTTCCTCCAATCATTATTTGCTTCCTAGACTACTTAGAGTCACTTGTTTTCTTGCTATATATATTGTCACAGCGATTGCTCTGCTGAGTTTGTTGGTCTTATACCCAATATTCAGGTATTCGCTTTAAATCACACACATTTTAGATATTTGGTCACACAATTAAATAACGATGCAATTTCATAACGTCTGGCAAGTCAAACATCAAACATTCGGATGTTTTACAGAAAATTATAGATATTTGTTTTCGTACTATTTCTCCTTATATGCACTGTAATTTCTATCATGTCAAAACAGATTCTGAGATGTGAAAATTGTTTTTTTTTTTTTTAAAACAATAAATTATTTAAACACTAAATAATTATTTTGTATTTAATTAATATAAAATTTCGTATAACACATTTAGAAAAGCTATTATTTTTTGCCAAAATAATTTAATATAAAGCTATTATCATTAACCAATGTAAACGCTCCTGTACCACTTTTACATGGTTGACCAACCATTAATCTACTTGACGGTGAGTCCAAATCGTCTCGTCGACCTATTTTTTGATAATTGTTATTGCATTTGTCAATAAATTAAATTGTTAATTTTTAAAAAAAATAAATTTATACCAGAAATAATAGCAGATTTTAGAAATTGCATTGATGATTCAAAAGACATTTGTTGTAATGGGGACGCTGATGATGCCATTCCCATTCTACTTAAAGGTTTAAAAGTACCATCAAAAGTCATATAATCGGCAATTAATAGTAAATGTCTAGGATCAACTGTAATACCATAAACACCAAAAACATTTTTCACTTCCTGAAATACAACACAGATTATCAAAATAGTACTAATCTAACGAAAATAATGCAATTCAATAATACTACAAATAAATTACATACCTTAACAATAACCCGTGCAGCAGCCTCTATACCATATGTGGTAGACATTGCATGTATATGATTTGAATACAATCTATTCAAATCAAGTATTTTACTGTATTTAAACATTTCCTGAAACATTATTTTTTTGTTTTAATATTTATTTTCGATACAAAAAAAAAAAAAAAAATTACCATAATATTAACACCATCTGTTTTTAAAAACAATTCATCATTTTGTGTATAAGTAATGGCTCTTTTAACCAATGGTACTTCTGAAATTACAGCTTTATTTGCTACATCACGTAATGTTACTGATAAATCAAGATTCTTGTATTTCATATTTAACTGAAATTATAAAGAAAATAATTTATAAATAACCGTCTATCATACAATGAACAACAATAAAAAAAAAAAACTACAAAAATCAACTTACATGAAATGTTAATTGACACCATAAAAACATCTCCTTATCAAATGTATACTGCTCGACAGCATTATGTACTGCGGATACTAAAATCGATTCATTTTTTTCATCAATTTCGTCATTATAATCTTCAATTTGATCATCTTCATCACAATTATTAGCATCGTCAATTTCTTCTTCAACATCAGGTTCTTCATATTCCTGATCGTCAACGTTTTTATTTTTTAATTTTACAGCAGTTGCATCATCCTCATCATCCTATACGTATAATAAATATGAATATTTATGAAAATAATATTAAATATTAACAAAATTTAATTTATATACAATTTGTTCATCATCAGAATTGTCAATTTGTTTATTAGGGACCGAATGATCCAAATCAGGTTCTTGGTCGTCAATTTCTTGATCTGCATATTTCTCTTTTTTCTCGTCACTAACTTCAATACTGAAAAACGCATAGTGATTATTTTTTAAATTTTAATTTATTAAATTTTTAAATTAAGAATATTATATGTTCACAAATAAAACTACATACACATAGGGATTTTGATACTTACATTGTATTTTTTTGATTAGCTGATTTCATAATTGCATTAAACATAATTTTAAAGAAATGACTACCCATATATTTAATTATTTGCTTTGGTTTTATTATAAAGTCACCCTTATATGCTTCCCTGGGAAGGAAATTAAATCGAAGTGTGTATGCTCTTACACGTTCAGGTTTTAGTATTAATTTGGACTTTATATTTATTGCTGGAACATTGTAAAAATAATAAAATATTTTATTTATATTTCTTAATTATCGTGTTAATATATCATAAATAAATAAATGACTACAGTGTAAAATCAATTAATTATAAAATAACTTACATTCCAAAACATCATTTAATTTTATTTTTGCTATTTTCATTCGCAATTTCTCAGCAGATTGTAACATATTTTTATGCTTTAAAAATGGTATATCCATTGATGGTGTTTTAATGTTTTTCGATGCCATCATTAGTATTTCTCTTAAACGTGGTATACCCAATGTTACATTCATTTCACCTCTGCCCGCAAAATGAAATGTATTCAATGTCATTTGTGTTGACGGTTCTCCAATTGATTGTGCCGCCAATAGTCCAACTGGTTCACCAGGTGCTGCCATTGATTGCATACTCTTAACAAACATAACATCAGTAAATTCATGTTTACGTTCTGGATTCTCTTTAATGTATATATTTTTTAAACTTTCTAAATATTCTGATATTGAACCATAACAATTATTTGGATTGAATTTATTTATACTGGGATCAGGACAACGTTGACATTGTTTTGAATAAAGATTCTTAAGATTTGGATCCGCCTCATTCCATAGCTCGATAATCTTTTTACTCTTCTTACAACGGCCATTATTTTTATCAATTTTATGTTCATTTTTAACAATTAAATCCGATGAAATTTCCATAGAAAATTGCTTAAAATTGGAAATACGTCTTTTTTGTAATGATGGTCCATGTTTTTTAATCCATGATTTTAACTACAAAAAGAAAATAAAATAAATAAATAAAACAAAGGGATACGTATTTATAGAAAAGAAATTTAAATTGCAATTAATATTAATACCTTTTTAATGTGTCGTAGCATTTCCACATTATCACCATCACTTTTAATTAAATCCAGTAATTTCTTAGTTACTATTGCATTCGAATTATCGTCCAGAAAACTTAATTGTTTTTCTTTAAGAAATTGTGATTTTGAAATATCCATACCATCTTCACCGTACATAAACTGAAGAAGAAAAAAGAAAATAACGACGATTTATCAAACAATGAACATTAGACAAAGACTGAATATTTATGGAAGCACATTTAATTAAACATAAATTTTAATGAATATCTGAAATTCACTAATTGTGAAAAATATAACATAAACCACGAATTTTTACTGCATTCCAAATCAATAATATATATTACCTGAATTACACTATTATCACTATCTCTTACAGTCATATCATAATTTACATTTAAACCTTCTAAATGCTTAATCAGACAACGTTGTAAGTATCCAGATCTACTGGTTTTGACCGCTGTATCAATGAGCCCCTAGATAATAAGAATAATAAAATAAACATAATAATTTTAAAATAAAAAACAATATAAGAAAGTTCAACATCAATTTATTCACTTACTTCACGTCCAGCCATACAATGAAAGAAAAAATCTTGAGGTAAAATACCAGTCATAAAACGACCATCAATAAATCCACCAGATTTTGGAGATGTTTCGAAAGTTGCAAAACTCGGCAATGATTTACCAGATATCATTAACGGTGGTCTTTTTCCCTCCAATTCAATTTGACCCAGTAAACATGAAATTTGCATAGTATTTACTGTGGAACCTTTTGCACCCGACCTCACCATTAATTGTAAATTATTTTCGGGAAATTTACACAACAGTCCTGATGGTAGACAAACACTATTTGTGTCAAAGAAAAATAAATAAAAAAATAACAAAAAAAAGCTATTATTTTAAAACTAATATTTAATAAATTAATTTACTTGTTTATACTATTCGTGTAACTGTCCAACACAGTTTTATATTTTCTATCCAATATTGATCGAAATTTAGGATCCTTAGCATATGCTTCCTCAATTTCAGCCGTTAGTTCTTCGACACTTACATTTTCATTTAAGTCCAATGCTGCTGCAACAGCTTCATTACCAATCTACAAGTAGATTTAAACATTAATATTATAAATTAAATAAAAAAAAAAAATTATAATTCCGATCATTTATTGTGAATGAAAGGCTTTCTGCTGATAAAATATTACAAATGGGTTTGATTGAACACGGTACAAAGTAATATTACAAATCGCAATTTCCACACTTACCACTCTTGACTTTTTAATAATCTTCTTTCTTTTCTTATCTGCATCCGCAAGTACCAAGATATCATAAACACCTAACGTAAAACCTTCTCGTTGCATGAATACGGTGAATAATTTTGAAAATGATGATAAAAGTTGAGTAGAACAATTTCCACCATATAACTGAGAACACAAAATAAACGATATATATATATATATATATATGAACTAATAACAACGATACATGAATCAACCCACGAAAAGTAAAGGTATAGGAAACAATTGTCGTACAAATAAAACAGTGGATAAAATATTGTCTTACATCAAGAAAAACCTTCAAAAATAATTCTATTGTGATACATTGGGCATTTATTGGACTGGTCTGGTGTCTCGATTGAAAAATTATTATCATCATCGAAACATTTACGCATTGCAGAGGGCACATAGGGCGGCATTACAATATTAATTTGCTATTTCTAATATGCATGTAACATCAAATGTAAACTTAAATAACTAAAATTGAAATTTACAAACTGTATTGGATCAGTCATAATTTCCTGGTTATAAATTAGATTATTTCAGTACAGTGGTGTATTAATCCTCAGCTACCAAATTTTTTGTTGACATGCTTTTTTCAACCACTTGACAAACACGACATAAACACTATATTTGTAGACTCTAATAATGGAATTTAAAGTTATAAAATATGAGTCTTTTCAAATATTTTTATCGTATACATGCCTACATGCC
>JANSTX010054767.1:0-16759 GCA_027564355.1 Penthetria funebris | reverse complement strand
TACATGCCTACATGCCATACAATCAAACACCTTTCTGAATGATAATTAAATGAACATCATTTGCTTAAAATTTCATGTTTATGGACCATTGTCATAAATCACAAGATCAGTGTTGGATGGTAATGATATGCACAAACTACAACTTTAAATCCGGGGTGATTCATGTAGAATGTAAAAACTAAAATAAACAAGTCAATTAAACGGTTACACCTTCATTAATAATCATACCTCATACATACAATGAATTAAACCATATGGTGTTGCACCATAATGTGTTTTATCCAATACACCAACTAATAATTGTCCATTCCGAAAAATTATTTCAGTTTCTGTCATATTATTTCCTTGTAATAATGTACCACCAGCATTCCATTTCTGTTGAGGTGCATTTTGCCATAAATGAGCATCAATTTTTGCTTTTGACTTTAAATTAATCGATTCTGTATTATCAGGAATAACATTTAGTACGATGGTTGATATAATCTTGTGGTGAAAACAAAAACGGAAATTAAATAAAAATTATCAACACACATTAATCAGTTTATGATTTACCTGTTTTCCAGACCATAATCGAATTGGTTTGATAATTGCTGGTGGTAAATATTTTATATGCTTATTCAAATGACTTAGGCCAATGTAAACTAATTTCTGATAATCAATTCTAATAATTTATATAAATGAAAGGTAAAATTCTAAATTCAATTTCATTTAAATAAATTATACTTACCTATTAAAAAATCGACCTCTTATTGTCATTTTAACACCAGCAATTACATGATCTTGAATTAAACCACCTAATGGTGTACCATCTTTAGGTACAAGATATTGATTTGCCACATTAGCTGAAATTGTTTAAATGTTAAATGAGTCAAATTGATTTGAAGAATAGAAATTTGGAATTTTAGCCCACACGATAAATGCGGTCAATATCTCGGTATCATGTAATGTAATTAAAATTAACACAACAAAAAGTTGTTTTAAATAATAATTTCGCAAAAAAATAATAGAATAGATAAAATTAAATTCAATTAATTACCTAAATTATAAGCTTCACTTTTGGCCAATTCATTTTGTGGAAAATGTGCATTCATTTCATCACCATCAAAATCTGCATTATATGATTTACAATTTGAATAATGCAATCGAAATGTTCGTTCATCTTTTAATATTCGTGCCTTATGTGCCATAATACTTGGCCTATGCAATGATGGTTGACGATTCATTAATAACATGTCACCATTTATTAAATGTCGATGCACAATTTTAACATTTTTCTGATCAGTTGCCAATGTATTTGCCATACTTTTACGTTGCAATTCATTATGGGCAGGTATAATATTTACTTGACCATTTCCATCTTCAATTATATTAGCACTGGTAATTAATGAAAGAAATATAATAAAATTGTATGATACGATATTTTTTTGTAAAATATTTATGTAAAACAATATATTTACCCAGGATAATTATTTGGCCCATTAATTACTAATTCTCTTAATTTTGTAAGATTATGATGGGTTACTGGAACGGGATAAGTTAGTGTTTTTGCAAATGCATCTGGAACACCAATTTCGTCAATATTAATATTTGGATCCGGTGTTATTACAGTACGTGCTGAATAATTTACACGTTTGCCCATCATATGCATACGTATAATACCTTCCTTTTTTTCAATTAACTATAGAAATTCAATGAATTCATTAAATATTTAATGGAAAATTTATGTACCAATAATATTAATCTATAATTTTTTTATTTTCGACAAATATTTACAAATTTATCAATTAATGTGCTTGATTCTTAGTAACTCAGACAACACATCATAATCGTTTGTACAATAATTTATATGTTTATACAAAATTCAAACCTATATAAACTTACTTGTTTCAATCCAAGTGCTTTTTTCTCCTTTCCAACCGATGTATCCCATATTTGATCAACACAATTTTGTAAATCCTGCCAGGCATTATATAGCTTTTCATGTGCTGTATCACCAGGTGCAGATTCAAATACTAACTTTATAATTTTTAACGAAATATAATTATAATTAAAATGTTAAATAAATTAAAAACAAAAAAAAAAATATGTTATACTTTTGAATCCTCAAGTATGTTGTTATTATCTATCGATTCATTATCACCTTTCTTAATATTCATTACAATTGCTCTTAATAGAGAATTGGCAGTTATTATATTTTTATAAACAATTGTTTGTGAATGTTCTATTATTTCATTATGTAATTTATTTACCTAAAAATATTAAAAAATAAATTATGAATTTGTACACAAGAGAAATACAAAATAAATACTTTACCGGTCGAACCATAGGCGGTGTCACCAATACAACATCAGTAAAAAATATATCAGTTGGATTTGTCACCGATGCCGAACAATGTTGTAACAATGGAAAAACTAATTTTAAAAAATTTGAATTATTTACGGATATTTTTCGAAAAAAGTTTCGGCATTCATCAGCCAAAATTGCTCTGTTCGACGATTTGTATACGCCAGCCGTTGTACTATTATCATTTTTATTTTCATCACTGTAAATGTTCATTGTATTTTATTATAAAAATAATGGTTCTATGTTGATTTTGTTAATGTTAAATAAAACTTACTAGAATGATTGCATTTCAGCTTTTGTTATTGACATTGTCAATTTTTTATATATATATTTCACTTTCTTTCTTTCAACTTTACAATGTATACATTTTGCACCTCCAATATGATTTACTATTGAATTTACAATTGATGCCCGTAATGATGCAGTATTCTTTGTACATTTTATGTCACCAGAAATATCTGTAAAATTTATAAATTAAATAGAACATGAGTGTACTAAATTTAATGAATCTTTTTCTTTTGTGATGAATGAATGAATGTGGACGGCTAATTGTTCAACAATTCGTGAATAAACTTCTGACCAAAACAACACTCGGTTGGGCTCCAGCTTTTTGCAAACACCACACTTATTCAAATAATTAACCAATCAATATTACTTGTATATTATAAACTAATATAGTATTTCAATTAATATTACAACAACATTGTGTCGCGTTTTGTGACATCCAGGTTGACTAAGTTCCTATATACACAGTTTGGGTATTTAGCATCCAAAATCTACCAAATATAAACAATTTTGTTGCCATTAAATCTACATATTGCCATAAAAGAATGTTTGGTTTATGAAAGCACATATTCATTATGTGTAATAATTGTTACAAATTTTTCCAGTTTAATACAATCAAATTTAATTAAATTGTTAACATTTATCTCAAGTAATCGAAAGTTTCTAATGATTATGATATGATGAAATAACAATTAATAAAATAATTTATACATATTACCATTTTTTAACAATTCTACATACTTTCGTACTTGTGGATGTACATTAATATCGTCTGTATTTTCAGCACCTTCATCTGTTCCTTTCTCATTGGTAGAATGATACACAGTTTCTGATTTATATATTTCCAAATCTTGTGCTTCAATTTCATAACCGGCATCGATTAATTTAAATTGTAATTCTAATATATTTCGTACATGTTCTATAATAAAAAAATATATTTTACAAATATTATTTTGTGATATTGCAAAAATTTAAAAAAATTCTTAAATTTTACCTGTAATTTGCAATTGAAAACAATTAAGACATGATATTTTTAGTATATTATAAACAGTATTTATAAATACTGAATTATATACTAACATACAAAGTTCAATGTGTCCTGTATGACCTGGACAAAAAAATGTTTGGGTACATGTTGCACAAGGATCTGAATCTTGGGAAGAAATTCCTAAAAAAAAAAAAATTATTTGAATGTGTAAGTGGCACAATTAGAAAACAGAAGCAAAAACTTTGTGATTGACTAATTTACCTAAGGCAGAATCATATAGTCCACCAGGAAGAGCATGACCCAATGGATTGAATGAAAATGGTGTAACAATTTTTGCAACACTTAATTTTCTAACATCTTCTGAACTAAATACAGCAAATCTTAAATTTGATGCATCAGTATGAAATTTCATTGTTGTATTTAGTTTATTTTATAACACCTCGAAACAATAAAACATTTACAATGATTTGTATTTTAAATTAATAAATAAGTTAATAATTAGTCAATAAAAAATGTACTTAAAATTATTTTCTTATTTTTTATCTTTTATTATCAATTTAAATTAATTGAACAAAATAAATTAATGAAAATTTTTACACCACAAATAAATCAAAACAAATATTTTCTAACCTCCAAACACGTGGATGTTGAAAGTGATCCAGTAAAATGGTAAAATGTCAAAGTATTTACTCGAAGGGTTGTCCATAATCATGAATATTTTACTGGAAAATGTTTAAATAACAAAATCATTGTCAGTTGATAATATTTCACATTTCTTTAATAGTGGTCCAATATTGATATCAAATATCAATATTATTTTTAACTTTGGATTTTAAAAAAACATTCATTTAACATTCTAGATGCTTTAGATAATGCCTTTTTGCTTTTCTAATGAAGATCAATAGTGACAGTTTTCGCTGTCCACTCTCTGTAGTAAGAACCGTCTTCAATTATTAAGATTAACATACTATCCACAAGACATTGGGACGTGTACCATAATGGGTGAATGATTGATAATGGTTTAAAGCACAAGGAACTGAAGAAATCAGAATTATTTCACAATGCAAATCATTATCATTTGAAACGTCACACCACACAAAAACATAAGACATCACCGAACCAATTCCAGTTCTTCATCTAATGATCATATCAATTGTCTATAGATCCGAAAATCTCAACAAATCAAAATATTCTTATTATATGGCACCTATTGACGAAAACAGGAATTTTTTGACATTATCACTTTCCCAATTTCGCGAATAAAACAGTAGATAGATAATTTCATTTAAATATACGTCTGTCACTCCACAGGCAAACGGATAGAGTATTTAAAAGAATTTATTATTTACAATAACAATTAAAATAAGAAAACGAATAGAAGGATGTATCGGATTAAAGTCTGGATCTGTTGATATTATTAAAGTACTCATTAATGTTGATTTGCAGACTGCATTAATAATACATTGGAAGCTAATAAAATTTAAAAGCAAAATTTTAAATCTCATTTCCTTTAATTATTGGAATAGACTTCCTTTAACTACTGGAAGAATTGATGGGAATCTCATTGTAAAATGTATGTAACTAGCATAACCGGATGCGACTAAATAAAGAATGTTCAAGTACAAATACCTGAACTATGTATGTAAACACACATCATATTCGATTTAACTTCAGCGTTATTAAAAATAAACTTAAACTAATTGAAAATAAATTTAATTATACAAAAAAAAAAACTAACAATAAAAAATAAAATTCAAAAATGCTTAAGTACAAGATTTGATGTAACACTGTTTTTCATCTACTTCAAACTTTGCTGGGCATATGTGATCGATACATTTTCTAAATCGAAATTCTTTGCCATAACCACATTGGGAACTACAATCTGTAAATGAATGGTAAAATATATGAATATTAGATTATTCGCAAGTGAATGCGTGATGTCACCCTGCATAAGATGCAAAAATATGTTTTAAATTGGCTATCTAACATCTAGGTTACCGAATCGGTTTTACGGATATAATAGAAACATCATAACATGATCGAATGGTTATTATAATCCGTCAAATATTTACCTGACCAACTACTCCAATTTGACCAAATACTAATACTAGTATATCTGTCTGCAATTTCTGATTCAAGTTTATTCACATTTGCTTCAGATTCAATTAATTCATAGTCACTAACCCATTTCTTAAGATTTTTATTGTCATTTGGCGGCACACTAATAGGTAGATATTGATTACAACATGTACATTTCTGTTGAATCAAATCTGGATTCAAATTATCGTCATATTCTAATTGTTGATCTTCAACCGAAGGTGTAGTTGTTTCAATAAAAATGGATATATTTTTCTGATAATTATCAAGAATAATTGGAATTTTGTCAACATCTTTATATTTAATTAAATTAGGAGATTTGTGCATTTTAATGTTTATTATTTTATTTAAATCCATTGAATTATTAGGCGTATTTGGAGACTGTAATACAATTGAAGTTAATACTTCATTATGGGTTGCAATATTTGGCATTGAAAAGGCATTCTTTGATAGTTTGTCTTCCATACATGTTAAACTTGTTAGGGACTAAAAGTTAAAATGAAAATATAAAGTAAAGTATAAAAATAGTTGGCGATTTTCAGTAGTTCTGCTAAAAAACTGTTACTTTATACATCCAGTAATTTTTTTTAACAATATTGTCTATCCAAACATAATTAAAAAAAAAATACAAAAATTGTGTTGGTCAAACTTCTCTGTAAAGATATTTGCAGCAAGTACAATTCAGATCTTTCAACTGAAAACTTTTTGGAGTCAAAAATTATTGTCTTCAGGAACCAAATTTATTGGTCACTTTCATTCACTAAAAACAACAAACACGACTTATAACACTATTATCAGACACAATTACATGCCAGGAATTATCACTTTTGACAATTTCAATTTACGTAAAAATCGGACTATCAATCGGTCCTAGAATTTATGATTCGAGATGGTGTAGGCATGTTTGAATATGTGATGGTACATAAAATATGCCAGATAGATAACGGCGGACACAATCTAATTAAGAAATTTAAATAGTTTCTAGTGCTGAAAGCAATGAAAAACAATCTTTAATTTAAAATTAGTTTTAAGTTGGTATGGGATTAAAAAAATATTCTAATTTTCTATGATTTTCCATGATAAATATGATCGTAGTGTACTTCTACACCCGTAGACTGTGTCAGGTCTAAATAATGAGTTATAAGAGCGATATTTTGAATAAAATATATGATTTACGATTATAAGACTCAATCTATAAAGTATACTTTGTTAATATACGCCTTTATATCTTCAATTTCTTTTCTTATCAGATCATTTGGAATACCATTAAGTTCTGAATTTTTATTATGTTCTGCTTTTATTTCCAAACTATTTCTTAAATATTTTGTATTTGCAGGCTCTTGTTTTACCATTTTATTGCCATCAATTCCTCTTAAAATGTTACGCAAAAAATTATTTTTATGATAAATTGCATTATCATAAGGATTCAAAGTTGATGAGGATGCACAAACCTTGTACACAATAATGAATCGAAATAAAAATAAAGTTAAAAAATTCATAATTTAATAACATTGTCAAATAGAATAAATTATTAAACATATCAAATATTACTTTGATTATTAGTTGGAAAATTATTTGAAAATTTATATAAATAAAAACATTACATTTCTTTTGAAAATTATCTAAGTTGATAAAGGAAAAATGATCAAGGTTGTTGCGAAGATCCTACTGTTATGTTAATATATACGAAAAAATTAGTTAAACAAATCATCAGGCGTTGCGTTAGAAACTGTGTAATTCAAAAATATCCAATGTAAAGTTTGAACTATGAGGAAGAATTGCCTGATTTCGGGTATTCCCCTACGAAACCCCGTTTAGTTATTTACATTAAACTACAGTGTAGTAGTAGACCGTGTATTTTAATCAAATGAATAAGAAAATCTTACACAGAATCACCAACCCGAATTGGAAAAAACTTTAATTAATATTCTGTATATTTGTAGATCGTTGTGATGGAAAAATATGCGAATACATAGAAATAACTTGAATATTACCAGGAGTTCTGAAAACCGTGTCACCGACCCATTGTGACAGAAAACCCGGCAATAATATTTGGTAAAATTACAGAAAATTAAACTTATTGTTGAACAGGCTCCATATTCAAATTCTTCAAAACCAATTTCGTGTAAATATCTATAGTTGCATCATCAATTACTTTCTGAATTCTAGACAATATTCTTTAGAGTCGGTTAATAATATATATATTAATTTTGAAAATGCTACAGAAATAATCTGGACTAGTTATGCAAAATTATAAATGAAATAATCATAATTATATGTATTGATTTGAAAGATTCATCAACAAATTCAGATGATGATTTTGGAAAATACATTGCAGCAACACACAACAAATGATTAAAAAATATTCTGCTGCCATTTCGAACATTTAGAAGTTTTTTTTTCAAATGATGATTGAATAAATGTTTAATCGCATACTAACACAAGTTGACGATAGGTCATGGTTTCTAAAATATATACGTTCCATGACCATAATATCCTTATCTACTTGTAATTATATTGATAATAGTTGCAACACTATTTGTTTCGAATATAGATCTTTTCAATTCTATCCTTAACTGCTACTCTGGATATGATCATTTAAAAGTTGTGTGCAATTTCTACTTATATGGTCCCTATTGAGAGTCCAACATTCAGAATCGTTAGGCATTGTCATTTGTGCTACAGTTTCATATACTTTGGGTGTCATCTTTCGATCAAATAAAAATCGATCTCCAATTGATTCAACCGCACTTAATTTAATGTTAAATGTGATTACCAATTTTGCAGCTTGTTGTGATAACTTCAATTCAAAAATCTTTTATTACATGATATTAATTATATATAATAAAGCATTTAGGACATATTCTTATTCTGCTCATCTTGGTATGCATCAAATATAATTTCTAAATAGTTTGTTCTTATTTTCTGTCTGGCTATATATTTCTATAGTACAAAATGCTATCACATACAGTGATAGCTCGAAATTAAGGACTTTTAAATGCGCAATTGCACAACTATATACCGAATGAATCCTTTTGTATGCCGATAGAAAAAAACTTTCATTTTAGTCCTTTTCGGATCGTAACAGCATACGCCAGAAGGGCGTTTGCACGAAATAGACTTTATTTGAAAGTTATTCACAAATAAAAATAAACATTTTTTTTAGTAATATCTATTTTTTTAAAAAGAAATTGCAATGAATTGTTTAATAATGTGTGCATTTTGTGTTAAAACTTTGCTTTATTATAATGGTTCTTATAATTGGTATAACGAAAACTATTAAAAAGAAGGTAATTTTAAAATCATATATTTAATAAAAATCAATTTGCCATCATGACTACAAATAAGTCGTCACCATATTTAATATACAGAAAAATGTAAAAATGTAAAATTATCGACTTTTATTGTGTGGCAATTAAAAGAATTTTCTTTGAATTTTCGCAAAGAAAAAGAAAATCTATATATTATATAAGTTTGTTTTGGGTAGATAACTAACCGCTTTAGGTACTATAGTGTGGGGGATACACATAAATAAAATATAGGATATTTTCAATTTTTTTTTTGAATGCATGTACTACAATAATCACTGCAATAAATGTTCACTTTGTAGTCTATCTGCAACATATCCTTATAACTTCAAACAACATAAGAGTAATTAAAAAGTCCATTTCTTCTTATGAAAATACATACTTGAGTTAGAGTATAAATATTACGTATAGAGTATAAATGTTACAATATAATCCATTTAAATATGTATAACTAAAATCAGTATGCATAATAAATTGACATCAATTAAGAACTTGTATATTCCAATTCAAAGAGAATGAGAAAAGATAGTTAGATGATTATTTATAGCTGGTGGTAATTCAAAATAACATCTGGAGGCTTTCAACTGATGTGTGCGGCACGATCACGTACTATGCCCATCTTGCGATGTGGATGGATACAACTAAAACTATTTAGAATGTTCTCTTTGTTGACTTGTTAAATGTACATCGTACCGAAAAAACTAGGTAATATCCGATTTACGCATTGCTCTATACAAAATTATTCAAAATTGCAACGGATTAGCTGTATATTTGTGGTACGTCAAAAATTAAAATGTATTTTATGGGCGCCAACCTACGTATGGGAAATTGGATACACAATAACTGATGATGCCAAAATCTTTACGATTGTAGTTATTATCGTTATTTGAAATAAAAATTAAAGATAAATTTTTTTTATATATTGTTCAATAAACTTGAAGTTCAAACCGCACTAAAAGCACATAACAAAATAATATCTATCCGAAATTATAAATTCTGCGCTTGCAAATCCACATTTATGATAGGTTTGATCGTATATTAATAATTTCATATAACCTTTGTCAATGGTGTTTTGGTAACATTCATCCTTACGTGATCAAAACTTTCAGCATTATGTGCGATTGTTAAAATATGTTGATAATCACAATATTTGAACGTTGAAAAAAAACTTATTAATAACCACCAGTCATATGAAATTTATATTATAATTTAATTATATAGTCGAAAATATAAATTATATTGATATAAAGTAAAAAGTAAATATTTATTCACATACAAGCACGACATGATATTTCGCTAAAAGTGTATGCAAAATTAATTATAATTAAATTAATTAGAAATATTCCATTACATGACGATCATCACACTTTATCGGATACACTTTGTATAAAATAATTGAATAGTCACAAGTAAATATTAGTATAAATATTAAAAAAAGTCTAATTGTACATTTTAATCAGAGTGGAAAAGTATAATATAATAAGTCAAACAATACAATTATAATTTGTGTATTTTAAAATAAAAATGTTGAAAATAATTAACCGATTCGTGACACAAGAAATTTCTTCTTTCTGATTGACAACGAATGATTCTGAATGGCATTTTAATTTGTGTAAGATATGTCGACATCAATTTTTTCACATATGGGAAAATGTGTAATGTATTTCTGCAGCGATATTCGTTGAAATTATGTTGACCTTCCTGTTCCCTACACGTATAATATTTTCATCTGTTAGCACCTTCCGTCATTTTTTTGGTATCAGGAATACGTTATTTACTGTCCGTTGTTGTCAAAATTTGCGATGATTTACACGATGTGGTTTATAGACCGTTGATTTTTAAAATAAAACTAAATAATTTTTGTTCAATTGCGTATTGTTAAAATTCTTGAAATCTTCTTTACAAAATACTGTGAATACTGCTCAATAAATAATTTTGAAATAATATTTTTTGCGTTATTTTGTGTAGATAAGAAAAATATGATTTATGTAATTTAAAAAATGCATTCAACTTGTCCATTATCAAAATGTACACTTCCTTTAAATTATTTATACAATTCCATTTAATTGGTAATAATTTTATAAAATACATAGATATATACTGCGATTATTAAGCAATTAATTAAATGCGGATATTTATTTTGTTAATATTTCGAAACAGAATCACACATATAGTTTAATTTACAATAAGTAGTCATGAGATATTATAGTTCTAAGGAGATAGTTCTAAGGAAGTAGTTCTAAGGAGATAGTTCTAAGGAGATAGTTCTACGGAGATAGTTCTAAGGAGATAGTTCTAAGGAGATAGTTCTAAGGAGATGGTTCTAAGGAGATGGTTCTAAGGAGATAGTTCAAAAAAACTAACGTCATTTTTTTTTTAACTATATGACCCCATGATGTTTTTTACAGTGACACATAACAAAAATTCTTACACTATTGGAGTAGTATTCTAGCAAACATTTTTTAGAGGATTTTTTATGGCGAGAAATTTTTTTTTCTTTGTTTTCTTTGCATTAATTATTACAAAAGACGAATAGTCTTATATTAATGAAATACACAGAGCCAACATATTTTATCAATTATTTTATTTACAACAATAATAAAAACAAAGATTTTTTTTTTGTTTTCTTTTCAGGTTAAGTACGAAAACTCACATATCATCAACTAGTGTTTCCCTCTCTTATGGGAGAGAAAAATTAATTAAATTGCGGTGTGTACACAAGTAAAATAAATTACAGTGAGTCACCGTATCCATCTATATAAAGTATAAATTCTCATAGACATTATACGAGAATCAGTCAGTTAACTTTAAGTATTCATTGAGTTAAGGTTCAATTGAATATTGGTGAAGTGTACAGTGAAATAAAAATAAAGTGTTCAGTGAGGGACAAATAATTATCAAATAGGGCTTTGGCCATTGTATGGGTAAGTGACAGAGCAATATTAATAACTGAACCATTATAAAAATGTTCTTTTTTTATTATTTTCTTTACATTATTTAATCGTACGTTTTCTTTATTTACATGTATATTTATTACGAATTAAAATTAATTTGTCTAATGATTTTCCATAACAAAAATAATGGGACTGGTCAAAGTCCCTCAGATATTTGTTGTTTGTTTTTCCTTGATTTAATTTACATATATTTATGTTTAGTCGTTCCTGTCATTAGTGACGCATATTCACAATTTCATAGTATACTATAATTCTTTCACTAACAAAATGCGAAATAATTTGAATTTTTACGCGGCAGCCTACATTTGATTTTTTTTTTTTGTAATTATAAAATAAACATATTTTATAAATACTAGTATGGGTCTACCGAACCCATACTACTATTTATAATCTCTCTCGTAAAAACAAAGAATATACTTGTATAGTTGAAAGTAAAATAAGTAAAGAAAATAAACACTTAACTATATGTTAATGTGTACTGATTTTATGATCTTGTCATAAAACATGAGTTGTAAACATTTCTAAACATTCGATTAATTCACCTACCGTTGAATTTTTAATATAATCGAATTTGAATTATCATAAAGTATATAATATAATAAATCACTACTCGAAAAATGTACCGACATACGAAAAAAGGGTATATAAATAAATACATTTTTCAATGACTGTATCAAATTTCCTGTGAATTCATTAGAATAAATTCTTGGTAGGCAATAATTATATGACTCACATTTGTACTAAATAATTTAGTAGTATATGCAATGGCATTTTAAATTGTTTTAAATTTAATTATAAACAATGGCGAAAAATTATATAACAATGTATGTATAGATCATTTTGATATGACGTCACTTTACTTTTTTAACAATATGAACGACATCTAAACGATCCTTTCCAGCATCGCTTATATATAAATATATTGTTACCATCAAATGTGGTAATCATTAATTTGCCAATAAACATTAAATATAAACTGTTATGTTAGTTTCTTACATTCTGGTGATAAATATAGTCGATCTGCTAAATATTTGAATATTTCAGCAGTGTAAATGACATAATACTATAAACCTAGACGTTAAGCCTATATTATTGTTTACGAGAATACGTCATAATTGACGTATTCTGTGATCAATAGCATATCTGAATGATCGGTCATTAAACATATTTAAATATGGTATAATTTTGATACTTGATCTAAATCAACGTTAAATCAAAAAAAACAGAATATGTTCCCACGATTTAAAAAAAAACAACTGTGAAACTTGGAAGTGTTTTATTGTAATATTTTTTTTTTTTTGCAAAACTACTATCGTTATGTGTGACTACTGCAATGTTATGAGCATATTATAGGGGGGGGGGGGGAAGGAATAGAACTAATTATTTTTTTGATTTAAATAGCAAGTTTTTTTCTATTAAAAATTCAATTATTTTGTTTAGTTTAATAGAAACGAGTACGAGTTTAATTGTAGTATTCGTAGTTTTAGAAGAACCGGAAATTACGCATAATTTTGTTTGTATCATTTTTACCGCCCCCATTCATTAGCATTGACAGTTTAAATTGGAAAAAAAAAAAAAACATTTTTATTATTATTTTTGCTACATTTAAAGATATGATAAAATATTTACGTATAAATAATAAATAAACATAATATAGTTTTTTTGATAAACTTTTAAAAAAACATGTTTTGATGGAAAATATTTTAATTCTCATCAAAATATCATTGCGTAATTTATCATTCTAAAATAAACAAAACATATATATTTTTAGGTATTTACATTTTTAAAAGATAGTATTATAAGTTTCTAAAAATTATCACAAAATAATCACATATGATAATTTAATTACGCATAAACAATTTCAGACTAGTAAGTCAATATAATTTTAATTTAAACAGTAAAATGATAATTTTCAAGATAAACAATCAATAAATATTGATATTGTCATCTATAAAAATGATATAAACAAAATAATGATAGTTAATTAGCTTGTAGCTATAGTACCTATAGCTATAACCAATTCATTTATGTGGGCCACGTGAGCCTCGATCATCACTTTAACTCCTTATGCTCTAATTGACAGTAAAATCTTAGATATCATTTAATATCAATTCCTACAATACGCAATTTTTATTTGCTGTTATCATTATTTGTTAATATGCTCGATCTGAAGTTTGGGCTAATAAATGTTAATAGACAATAATATTAGGTGTTAAGATGGAATGGTAATGAATTCAGCTTTCTATCAATGAAGCTACTCCCTTTCTCATGACGTATGCCCTAATATCTACAGTCAACCTTCATTATATTAAAGTCATTTTTGCCATAAATAGCCATACGGCGTTACGGAACAAAATCACACTATAGTGTAATCTTTATAATGGAACCGAGCTATATCTTCATCAATACCTCGAATTTCATAAAGGGCAAAAATTTATGGCTAGCTTAGGATAAGATTTAAATGTAAACAAAAGGTATGCACCAATTTCAATTGAATAACTTTTTATGGATCGTTCGAAATGGAATTATTTCCGATTTGTTTTAATACGAAACAATTCAATTTGAAATAATTTGATATTGAACTTAGTTTTAGAAATATAAAAAATTTAGACCTTATTCTAATTAATTACAAAAGAAATGTTTAACGACTATTAATTTAGTATTCGTATTATCTAAAGTGAATGTAATTATTCCATCTGGCCAAAATATTAACGGTACGTGTCTAAATCTGTTTTTATTATGATATGTCAATGGAAGTGCTATCGAAATCTTATACCTTTTATTCATTTTCTTTATACACGCTATATAAAAATTGATGTCTTTCACAAAACTTGTGGTACAATAAATAATGATAATAGTCTATATCTATACTATATATATATAAACAATAATTTAACTTTGGACTTTATAAATATTGTCATATCTATTGTTTAATTGGTATCTTTTTTTTTGTTACTTTACAACAAACAAAAATAATCTCACACACGAACAAGTATTTAATTTACTTTATGTGTGCTACTCTGGCTTTTTCTGATAAGCCTTTTAATTAATTGAATTCCCAGTAATAAAATTATATAAACGTTAAATAATTGTAATGGAAATGCTAAAAGATATAGATGTCGTTCGAACATATAAATGGGGTTAGATCATATCAAATTCTAATTCGAACGACATTCCGTAACTATCTGCAATATCTTTAATTATGTTATTCAATATTATCAATGCCAAAGATATATAGAAAATGCACAAAAAAAAAAAACTTTCGGTATTACTGCAATATATAACAAAGAATAAAACATAAGATTTATAATTTGTAAGCAATTGCCAACATAAAACCAATTGCATAATATGGTGATGAAATTAGTTTTAATGCATATGATCAAATAGAAAATTGTTTATACCATGTTTGTATAATTATCACAAATAACAACTTATTATTATACCCGTAAATCCATAACAGCTGTCGTATAAATTCTCACAATTGTACTTATTTCTTAGTAACGAGAACACAAAAAATATAATAAAACAAAATATTGTAAAGGTTGAAAGAAATCCATTTCAAATTGATTTAATTAAAATTATATTATATTTATGTACATACAATGACGAACACATGTTTTATGACGCCGTCATCTTTACTAAACGCTATAATGTACGTCACAGTGATTCATTCATTATTTTTTTTTTTCTGAATGAATATTTGTTAACATTATAATTTTTGTACTCATAAAATATTTAATATATACATTGTTTTTTTTTGGTATATATTATATATAATAAAAACTTTCTGATGGTGTTTACAAGAGAAATCATAAAATTCGGTTTAACCGGACGTATGTTATATATTATCACTTTGTCATCACATTTACAGTAAAGCCATACAAACATGATTTACCGTTAATAAAACTCAATAACATAAATATATGTTGTAATATTAAACAATATAAATGACACCTTTGGGTGACTATGCACATCGAATTGCAAAACTCATTTTGACAAGTAAAAAACTGTAATACCGACATTAACTTTTGGCAACCGCATCGAATTGTAAATCTATTTTTGACAAGCAATAAACTGTAATACCGACAATTAAAAAAAATTCATTCATTCACAATAATAAACAATAGGAAAATCATAATATTAGCAATTGACATATATAATCTGTAGACAGAAAGGATAGAGAATATAAAGTAATTTTTACATTTGAGTAATTTTTTGCGACAGTTAAACTTTAAATAATTGTAATTGAATTTAGGACAGTTGAATTTTGTATGATAACATAAGTCATTACACAAGAATTTTAACCTCTTCTAAATCGAACAAGAACGTAACGTCTTTATTTTTAATGCTTTCAATTTTTTGCCTGAATTCAAAAATATTAAAATATGTCAAAAAGTTTGATTTTTGCTCTGGTTTAACAAATTCATGATTTTCAATTCAAATCCCGACTTACCGTTAGATATTTTTCACTTTACTTTGTATTGTTATTTCATTTAACTAACTGCTATTATTAGTTCTTGCATTCTGATGCATCACATATGTACTGAATGTATAGTAGTTAGTACTATATAATTAAAATTTCGCTGCCTTTTCTGTCATTTTTTGTTTAAATGTGTAAAATTTTCAAAAGTGCTTTTAATAATAAAAAGAAAGAAGTTAAACAAAAAAAGAAAAAAATAATTATATAAATTTATAAAAATATTAATAATTAAACATTTCTCTATCGCATTTTATAATAATTATGTTAATTATATCAAAAAACAGCGGATATCGGAAAAAAAATG
>JANSTX010054766.1:0-10734 GCA_027564355.1 Penthetria funebris | reverse complement strand
GTTTTTCGTTCCCATAAACATGTGCTTTCTTTAAATTTCCCGACTATGAAACATATGCTTATTTTTAATAGACAATACGTTAGTCAATTTATGAATTCCTGATACTAAACCAGAATTTTAGTTTTTTGTTCAGTTTAGTATCCAAACCCAGATGAATTGATTGATACATGTTATCAGGAGTACATAAACAAATACAATGTTTCTAAACCCAAACACGTGTTTAAATTTACAAAATATGTACTACTTTTTTAGGTTAACCACGTGTTTTTCGTTCCCATAAACATGTGCTTTCTTTAAATACCCCGCCAATGAAATATATTCTTATTTTTAATAGACAGTAAGTTCGTCAATTTATGAATTCCTGATACTAAACCAGAATTTTGCTTTTTTGTTGTGTTAGTTAGTATCCAAGTCAAGTTGAATTGGCAGAACAAAAAAGCAAAATTCTGGTTTAGTATCAGGAATTCATAAATTGATGAACTTACTCTCTATTAAAACGAAAAACACGTGTTTAAATTTACAAAATATGTATTACATTTGTAGGTTAACCACATGTTGTTCTCTCTCTATTTTTTTTTTAAACCGTTTTATAATCTCAATTCCAATAGTATATAGATATTAGTTTCAAAATAGTTCCGCCCATGGTTTAATCTAAAGTCCAATTTAATTATTTCAATATAATAAAATATTATCAATATTTAGACCTACACCTTTAAAAAGCTTGTAGTAGACATTTAAATTTGTATGATATTTTAAAAGAAAGCAAACCTACTTTTTTAAAATTCTTAAAGTATATAAAGATTTGGATTTTTCGTTAATTATTGAACAAAAATTATTTTGATGTCCATTTTCAAAATCTATTTCTATACATAAAGAAACAACAACGAGCAATAAAATATATTTTTTATTATTTTATTCATATATTTTATTATAATGAATAACAGTTGTTAAAGGTATGTCCTTTTAAAATTGTGATTTTAAAAATATTACTTTGGTTTTGAGTTTTTAAAACAATCATTTTCTTTTTCTTTTATGTTTACTATGTACATGCCTTTTCTAGAAATTCTATTCAGTATAATTGTAAACATTCCAAAAATTCTATTTGGCTAGTAGTCTTTTGTGATTGGTTCCAAAAAACTATAAGAGTTTTATTATCATTGAAAATCATAGTAAGAGGGACTGGCACAACTGATATTTAGAAATAAGTACTACAAATTATAAATTATATTTGTCTGGAAATTTTAAAATGATTTAAAGTATATAGTTCTTAATATAGAAATTCGGATGTAGTACTATAAGAGTGTAAATAGCCTGGTATTTTCTTGAAAATCCACACAAAATAACCAACGTCATTATAGCTGGTCATTATGTCGAAATGAATAGAAATTTGGTATTGTGTAAAAGAAACTCGATTGCAATTTTAATTATATTTTCAATTTATTATATGTCATCTTTTTAAAAACACACTAAAATACATTTTAGCATTTAATTTTATATTTTTTTTTCCTTTTAAAACAAAATAACATTTACATTTTGTAGTATAATAAATATATTTTCCTGTTAAGACTGCTTGCATCCACAATACGTTCGACACCATTTCCATTCTGAACAAAATAGAAGTAAAAATTGTATTACAAAATTAAATTTATAATAAATTATATAAAAGTTTGTTTTCAATATTATAAGTAGATGTGTTAAAAATTCAGGAAGCCAGCGAATTTTAAATACTTTCCTACAACCAAATATCTGTTTTCAAAAACGATTATTTAAAACTATAAATATTATACCTATTATAACCATTTATCTTGTGGTGCACAACAATTTTCCATTTTCAATACAACATCAATTGTCAACCGAAAAATGATGTACCTGTCCAATATACTGGTGAAAAATGTTGTGAATAATTGGCATAGACTGTGATCGTCTTTCCAATTGTACAACTGGGAGATAGTTGGCTATTCCATTCAGCATTAACAGCAATAATGTTCACTATATACACGTACAATTATAAAGTTTTGTAATTGAATGTCGTAGACTTATTTTTTCATTTGAAAAAGATGGTTAGAAGATGAATTCCGATGACTATGTAGCCACATTGTTGGTCATTTGTAGTTTAAAGAAATTCTTAACTCTTTCGAAGAATATTTGCAGTGTTTTTGACAGCTGCAACTTTTACAATCGCGGTCTCCAAGCTCAAAGTGTTGGTATCACATATAGTATTGCCTTTGCCATCTTGATATGAATATCTAGATGAAATTTAATAATATTTAAAATCAAATAAAATAATAATATTATTATGATTATTATTTAATTTTTTTAAAGTCATAATGAAGGATTTATACACAAAATAATAGACCTTAAATTGAAATTATTATTAAGTAATAAATATATAATGTCCATTAAGCCTTACCTTTATTACAATATTCATTAATACAATTATTGAATATTTCATAATTGCATCAAAAGATCATATATACCAAGTTGAAATGGGGAAATAAACACTTGACTGGACATCGAAGATCTGGTCATCCAAGAGGTACCTGACAAACTATCGTCAACAAGGAGTCATCTGCTAGTGATAAGAAATTGAGGGAAACGACGTTTCTAGTCAGAGATCAAATGGAATAGCGTATATGACGCGATTATTTTAAGTAGAATCAAAATCATATAATGTAATGCCACGATTGGGTCAATAATAAAAACTTCTAATCTATTCAATTTATTTAGGCATTTAAATGAAGAATTATAAATATTCTCACAATACCTAACCCATTAAATAAAATCATTAAAATTGTCATATTGTCTCTATTTATTATTTATTATTACTTCCTGAATGTACTACCTATGACATAATAAACAATTATTAATTTTATAATTTTAATTTTTTAATGTATTTTAAATTACCAAACATGTCACATATTCAAATGTCAAAATCATTAATGTATATATGAAGATTAAAAATTTATATATTTTTTTCATTAAAAGATCTGATCTACATTGTCACCAACGTTTAACCAAAGTACTTGGTAGTTTTAAGAGGAAAAAAAAACATGTTTCAATTAACCTTGCACTTGATTTGTTATAGACTTAAACTCTTGTATTATTGCCTACTCATAATTCGGATTATATTTTATTAAAAAAATTATTGCTATATTTTTTTTTTTTAATTTTAATTAAAAAACAATATACACATTACCAATTTTAATGAATATATTTAAGAAACCGGACTAATTGTTTCGCATATACGTGTACCATTTTTTTTTCTCTCTGTATGTTCAGAGCACATCCAAAGATTCATCTTAAATAATTGTAATCATTTTTAATAAAATACTGGAAATTATTTGAATATTATTGCATCCCCACCTATAATATTAATATTGTATGTCGATGGTTTTGAAAATTTTAGTATAAATGGTCCAGATCTAATTGTTTAATAATTAGTTAAGAAATTGAATTCTTTCTTATTGTATCGAACGAAGTTAAAAATCAGTATTTTAAAATGTTCAAATTGGTTAGTAGTGTTTTGTTTATTTTTTGTGGTAATTTTTTTAAAATTATTAATTAAAAATTATCTTTTTCTTTTTGTTTTTCAAATTTAGTTGGTTGCATTATTCGTTATTTGTGCTATTGGTGCTTTAGCAGCCCCATCACCACAATTCGTATATCCATCATTATCATCAGCTTATTCGTATAATTCAGGTTTGGTTCGTGCTGCTGGACCATTAGCATATTCCGGTGCTGGTTATGTACCACTACCAGCATCTGTATCGGCATATTCAGCATCGCCAATTTATTCACCATCAGTATATTCTTCACCGTATTCATCGCCATACTATACATCGCCGTATGTTAATTCATTAAGATATTATTAAAATTTTTAAATAATTTATTAAATTCAGCGATTTGGTTTAAAACACACAATTTTTTTTTTTTTTTGTCTTGATTCTATACAATTTTTGGGATTTATTTATAATAATCCCCTAATGAAAAGATATACAATTATAATATATATGGTTGCAATAAAATAAAAAATTTAAATTTAAAATAAAATATGTGTTTCAATTAAAAATCAATTTTTACGACGATAGAATGAAGTAGTGGAACCCTATATTTATCATAATATTTCAAAAATGTTGAGATTATGATAAATATAAACCTATTTATCCAATTTTGAGGGTCAGTATTAGTAGAGCATCTAATCATATTTAAATAACATTATTTTCAAACACTTTAAAACATAGATTTAATTCCTCAAGTCTTGATTTCGATGTACAAAATGAGATAAGTGGTGCATTAATCTAAGATGAAAACAGAAATGTTTTGATTGTGCTTATTTGATGAAATTTAAAAAAATAATAAAGGAAATATAAAGAATTGCTCAAACTAACAATCAAATTTATATATTATACTTCACACAATTCCTTGATCTAAATATTTCAGAATAAAAATTTCCAGAAGTCCAGAGCTGTCCACACTCAGTAATTTGACAGGTGAATTATTAACAACGCTAAAAAGAAAAAAAAACGATGGTTAATGTGACTCAGAATTCGATTGACAGAATATTGGCTTTGAAGGTGATTTAAAGATTCAGTTTTTAGTCGAAATGAAATTAAATTGACAACACGTATAATTTAGCAAGGCAGCAAAGATCGTGAAATTAGAATATATTGTTTAAAAATTAGCTAATAATGGAGTGACCAACTAATATCTTAAGTTATTCAACCTAAAATGTATATACACGAAGTATTATCGGAAAACTGATCACATTACGTGTTAAGTCATATGATCTCAGAGTTTAAAAATTGTAATATATCGTGTTTTTTGCGTAAAAATATACTGATATTAATTATGATCAGCTCTAATTGTTTCTATATTTTCCATACACAAATATCAATTTATAAATATTTTTGTTGACATTTAATGTTATATGCATATATTAGAATTGGCAAATTAATATCATATATTATAATACTCAATGCAATAATGTGATGAAAAGATCTAGATGGTAAAGTCGATTAAGTTGAAATATTAGTTAATTGTGGTTAGGCGATGATCTTTAAAACACATGGAAATAAAATTTGATAATCAAGGTGCCTGAAAAGGAAGTTAACGTAACAAATGACAAACTCAACAAAAAAAAGAAGAATTATTGCAGAATATTATGAGTTTGGTCCTAATCGGATAGGTCAGACAAGACCATATTCCAGCGTATTAATTTAGAGTTAAATGCTGTGGATGATTATCAGTATTCAAGAACATGTACCAATATAGAAAATTTAAAATGAATTAATTTGTGATAGCTTTCATATATCCTGTCATAATTTCAACATAAGTTGATTTATCCAATGTTGTTTATTTTAGAATTCATCATAACTAGATCGTACAATCAACAACAAAACCTTTCCGCCTCGAGAACGCATAGGGCAATATATTACAATGTTAATTTGTCGTTTCACATATGCATGTAACATCAAATGTAAACTCAAATATAACTATAATTGAAATTTGCCAACTGGAAAATATAGAATCAAGATTGATTGAGTAACTTAGATGATAGTCGTCGGTCAATTCATTCGTCACCAAAGCAATACTATCGAAAATTGTGGTTACTCGTATATAAACAAAATTAGTGTACTTTTTAATATAATCACACTAATCAATTTAAATTCTATTATGCAAATGTAAGTATATCATATAGGTAGGTTAACAACCTACCTGTTGTTATTTATATACAAGAATATTATTATGTAAAATTGGTAGGTTGACTATAATATAGAGAGACATTGTATCTATAATCATTATTGTTTGTTGTCGTTTAATTATAACTTATAATTTATACATAAATAAATTGTTAATAAAGAAACAAGTCAATTATATCACTCCAAATTATTCCTCATAAATCTTAACAAAATATCTTTACCATATTCATCATAAGATAAATTATAATAAGTCAGATTTGATATATCCTGAATGTTTATTGTATAATAGATTCGTAAAAAAATTGTAAATTCATTGAACTCAATCATATACAATTATATTTATTTAAAATATTATTAATTTTGTAGTATATAATCACTTCGGAAGTACTACAGATCGAACACAACACATTGCAAATTGAAATCATTAAAAGGGTAACATACACAGTGTGATAAGAAAATTTATCGAAAAGTATTATATCCGTAGGATAGTTTGTTTAGAGAACAATTGAGCGATGCCCTACACGAATTGAAGATTCTGCTACAAGTAAAGCCACACTGCATTGATAATATTCATCGTAAAGAATGCAGAAGAATCTTTTGATCTAATATAAGATCAAATGTGATTTTAATATACAGAGATTGTCGGATCTTAAAGATAATGAAACTGGATCGGCTATATGCACAATTGACTAGAATCTACATGATGATAGGAAGAACAATGTTAACAATTAAATCCAAATGCATATTGTGATTTTAATATTTATTCTAGAATTTAATTTTTAATTTTTTTAATATGCACTTAACATACCTTTTTTCACAATAATTGACAAAAAGAAAAATGAAAAAGATTTACATAGTATCTTTTTTTAAATATTTAATAATTACAAGTATATATAATGTTTTATAAATGTAATTATTTTTTTTTTTTTAATAGTATAGTTTCCATATTTTTTTAAAAATTTTTATAATATTTACAAAATTGTATGTTAATATAATATACGAGTAAATAAGCTATTTAAAATTTTATAAAGTTTGTGTACTTTGATTATTATAATTATATATCGTATTTTTAAACATTTATTTTATTATTAATTTATAAAATGAGGGGGTGGGTATATAGTTTGATAAATCAGGTTAATGTTTAAGTCTGTAAAAGGTTAAACAAAAAATCGTGCTAAATTATAAATGATGTAAGTTCAGTGTTGAACATAATTAGTTCATCTGATTTAAGAATCAGACATCAAAAATGTGGTCGCATGTGTGCGATCATTTCGGGGGGTAATAAACAATATGAAATTTATTATAAATGCATAACAGGTAATATAATATAATTCATCACAATATATGGTGTATATGTGTCGTAACTACTCTGAACAGTTCATTAACCGACATTTGCAATATTTCCGGTACAATTCTTACTCAAATATTTCCATTTACCAATGAGAACAATTTAATTTTATCACATGTATTTAATTCTTTATTTTAAAACAGAAAACACCAACAGAACTGAGAAGAATAACGCATAGTCATAATTTATGGATAATATAAAGAGTCCTATTCGTGTTCCTATATTTTATTGTGAAATAAAGGTGATGACTATTTCCAATTTTCAAACATATTCGAAAGTGTTGTGTTCGAATGAGATTCACATTAAATTTCATGACTCCACAACCATGACTGACTCTCATTTGGAAAAAATTAAAAAAATGTCTAATAACTTTATATACACCTGATTTATCATTTCGTACTTGTACTATAAAATTAGGCTTAGAATTTTTTTTTTCTTTTAAAAAAAATTAAAAATTTTACAATCAAAATTAATTTATTTCACCCCAATTGATCAGAAAATTATTTGTTTAAATTATATCCTTAATATGAATATTTGTACAATAATGGTAACAAGGAGAAGGATGAGTCTATAATATAAATGTGATTTATCAAGCATATTATTGCCATTAAAATACTTTTCGAAATCTGTATTTTTTATATTAAAACTCGACTGCGTAGAATTCTTTTGGGTAAAATGAAATACTTGCGGCAAGTTGATATATTGAAAAGATAAAATAAGAAGGGTTCTTCTATTAAGCACTTATTTAATATCAGGTTAAAAAGTATAACATTTAAAGCAAATTTTTATACTATTTACAAGTATATTACTTTGTCACAAAAAAAAAACCTTATTTCTAAGATTTCTGCCAATCAGTTATTCCATTAATTAAATTACTGTAAGGGAATCTGATTGTATATTAAAAAAAAAAAACAGTATACATGACTATAAAATGATTGATGCAGCGGGTGTCGGTATATTTGGATCTAATTATGCCAGCCCTTTATCCTTAAGGAACTCTAAAAACAGTTTTTCCAGATGCTTTGGTACATGCAATAGAGACCTGTATTCACATAAGTCTAAAAAGAAAGTAAGCTGGCAAAAGAATAGAAATATTAACTGACAGCCAAGCAGTACTTCAAGGGTATAGTTGTCAAAAATAGTGTGAGACTTCATATAAAAACTAATAAACTAATATAACTGGAAAATGTAAACTTTAGTACAGGTCACAATTGTGCCAAAAAAAAAAAATCAATCACTCAACTTCAGGCATACAACACAAAATTTGAATGGGATGACTAAAAATGACTAAGGAGCTATTACTTGGCTACACACAGGGCATTGTAAAATGAAATGCCATTTATTACATTTGTAGATATTGCAATAATGAAGATGCAATAAAGAATACGATAGTTGGTTGGAGAAATCATATGCATTCTAAAGACATTTCGGTATTTGGAAAGTCGAAAGATTTTGGACTTTATCAGCGTCCTGTGAAACCCATGCCATATGGATCACACTATTATTGGTTTATTCCTAAATGTATCTAAAAAGCATATAGTATTGTCGACTGGAAACATACATCAGATCGAATAAGGATAATGAAAATTTTTACAGTTAACAAATTATACAGTCATATTTGGGAATAAATGATCAGATATTGTTGATTGTTTATTTTTTTGCGTAAATCAGATAAATATGATCGTCTAAACACTATATATATATATAAGTTGTATACGATATATTAAATCTATTCTATTCGATTACATTAAGAATATTTAATTTAAAAATTATTTAATATGTAAATATGTTCATTAACACAAATATCAATAAATTAAAATTATAATAATGTGCATATCACATATGCAATGAAAAATGCAGTTTACATTTCATTGCACATCTGTAAAATTCATATTTTTTATTGTGATAATTTGATTTTGTAAAAAAAAAAGAGAGTTAAACATATAAAACCAAAATGTAAAGTAAAAAAATATGAATAAAATTATTCCAGTCTTTTGATTGCAACAGGAATGTCTCATAATGCATCGTTAAATGACTTCAAATAAAATACTATTGCATTAACAAATTGCACATAAATAAATTGTAATAATAAATATGATAAATAAAAGAAAAATATATATTTCTAAATTTTGATATCATTAATATTTATCTAGAACATTTCATAGATTATTAATAATATTATTTAATTAATTATACACGATCTCGTCTAGTTTATTCTTAAGACAAATATAAAAATGAAATGATAAATTAAGACTTTTATTTTCACGCTTCTTAATAATATCGTTCTTATATATAAAAATATATACCAAAAATAATTAATGTCTTTCTTTTATATTTAAAGACATTCATTAACGTTAAATAATAACAAATTTTCTGAATTTATTTTTCTAATATAACAAACAAACAGGAATAAATAATACAGTGGAAAATATCGTCATTCGCAAAAGGTTGCAAGAATAAAAATAAGGGATATAAATTTCCAAGAAAATTAATTGTTTTTGTCAATTAGAGTGATGTTTCTTTTTTTTTTTTAAATACACGATAATATATTTTATATACATAAATAGGTGATTTCATTAATATTTACAACGGATGATCATTTATTTTAATACATTTCAAAACTTGCGAGTTCGGATTTTAAATAGAAGTTAAAAACTGTATGCATATCCTCAAAAATAGAATAGACACATCATTTATGATTATTGTTATAGAAAAGTTAATTTAAATTTATTAATATGAAACAATTTCTTGTTTTGATCATTACTGATAGATTAAGTCAATTCATTATAGGATTTTAAGAATTTAATACAAAAATAATTTCAATTATTTCAATATTATATTCTGTTAATATATCAGCATTTGTTTCTTAGGATTAGAATATTAGAAAATTTTCAACTCACCCAAATACTCAGTTAGTTCTTCGAAATTATTCTTACTTCATAAAGACTTGTAATATATTCAATATTTCTCAATTTCAAATAACATTTGATATTTGATACACGTACGTTTCAAATGAATCAGTAAAAAAAAATTTAAGTCACTACTCAACAATAACTAAAATTTTTTCACCACCAAATCCCAGAATTCATCTGTTATATACTCGTATAATTCTATTTATTGGTACACCTATATTTATATGATAAAATTAGAAAATCAATTTATTTTAGTATTTAAATTTTGTTTCGATCACAAAACAGTATTTTACTATGTGAAAGACAATGTATGAAAGAGTTTTCAAACTTTCGAAGAATACTAAACATTTATTTAAGAAAAAAAAAAAGGTTTAAAAAATACTATCTCGGACTCTGTGCCCCAAATAGTATTATAACTAACGATCATTTTCAGTATCACCATTCAGAAAATTTGTTATTCTCTGGTTACGTTAAAAAATTACGTTCATAAAATTGAAAGTGAATCGATTGAATTTAAATTTAATTTAAAACAAAATTTTCATACCATTTTTTTGTGTGTCCAGGGATCTGGACAATCAATCAGCATTCATCATCCTTTATCATATTAATAATTTAATCACTTACATTATACCATTACAATACGACTTTTTTGTGTAAAAAATAATAAAATTATTAAAATTCGTCTTCATTAATATCGTACAAAGTTTTAAATAAATTGAAATTACTTTAGTCATTTCTACTTGAACATAATATTTTTTTTTTTTTTTTTTCATTT
>JANSTX010054765.1:0-10735 GCA_027564355.1 Penthetria funebris | reverse complement strand
AATACACTATATAAATGCTATTAAACTAATGAAAAAATATCGTTACCATAAAATTCACCAGATAACTATTTGTTATCCCAAATCCAGTCATTTTATTTTAGTGTTTTATATTTTCAATATAAAATATAAGCCTCAAAGCTTATATCAAAACATAAATTTCGTGTATGCAAGAAAATTTATTTTTGCTTTGTTTTATGTTATATGCTGCTGTCCAAGACAACATATATTATACCATTATAATATCGAATTATATAATAAATAAATGAATATATATCAATATATATATATCTATATATAAATATATATTCGAGTATAGAGGTATTATCATATATTTGCGATTACCTTAATAATAAATTATTGATAGAGAAAATTTGCACAACAAATGTGTTAAATAGAAATAATATTATAGTTATAATTTAATGAATATTTGTTAAATAATATCATAATAAATTATTATGGTGGTCTATGCCAATTTATTTGCCACTATAATTCGATTAACTGGGATGTTTACCAGTTTATTTGCTAAAACAATGCTTTTATAATTGAATTTAAGTTGATTCATTGAGTTCGTTTTCTATATTCATTGATTTGGATACTAAAGCAATTTATTGCAAGACATAATATAACTCTTTTAAAGTATTATCATTAATTGTTAATCTCATAGATGGTTACATATTTGTCAAAATATAAATTACCAATAATATAAACTTTTAGAAATTAATATGTTAATTCAAATGCTGATTTTCATATTATAATTTATGCTATTTGTGTTTCAACGCACTAATGATTATATAATTTTTTAATTTTCTATTAAGCAGTTTTAAGATTGCCACAATTTTGCCGAAAATTCAAAAAATTGTAGAATTTAAAATGATTATCAGTTTTAAAATCAAATGCATTCAAGATGTTAGGAATATTAAATTTCTATAAAAAAAAAAACACCATATATGAAACTTTAGAAAATTTTCAGATGTTTAGGAGATGTATACGATTTTCACGATTGATTTCCTTGTTTTCCTCTTATCTAATCTTTGTCGTAATAAAATATCATCAATAGGAAAAATATTGATTGAGTTTAAAATTTCTTCTGGTTTAATGAAGTTAAATTAATCTAATAACTAACATATATGTTTTAATAATAATTACAATAAATTTTGTTATTAGGGTAATTAAATTATTTTATAAATATTTTTCTTTACATATTATACTATAGATTTTATTTTCAATAAAATTACAGTATTTAAATTAAAATGAAAGGTCAAGTTTCGTTGAATACCTTGGCATTAACGTTTAACTGCATTATTAAGTTGAAATCAAACAAAAAAAAAAATCCAACCAATTCAAGATTTTATTTTGCTGGAAATGAAACTAAGTAGAAATCATAAATAAAATAATCAAAAGTTAAAGAATGCAAAATAATCATTTTTATTTTATTTATCATAAACACAAACAATTTATTATATATGATATGTACGCGGAATATAGAATTAAAAAAAACTTCTGATTCATCATAATATAAAATGAAAAAATATACATAAGTTAAATTAAATTTTTAATGGAATGTTTGACTTTGGAAGTGATAAGATAATGTCGCGTATATTTAATTTAAATAATATTTAATTAGTTTCATTAAAACATGAAAAGTAACTAAAATCAGAATAAAAATATATTATTTATTACAATAATAATGATATACATACAATATATAGAACCTTCATGTTATCAATGATGGGTATATATGGTTAATCACCGTATAGTATTTCTAGGTGATTTCATTGACATTTTATATAAAAACATTCGGTCACGGTGAGTAACAATCACTGACTTTTTGTGATTATATCCTATCTTGACACCAATTTTTCTATTAAAAATTTACTATTTTAAATAATGAACGATTTGAAGAATATTATTATGAACGCAATATTATAAATTTTATTTTCATTTATTATTATAAATTTAACATATAGCTCTGTGTTTGTTAATGGAAAGCAATTTTTAATACAAAACAAGTTACTTGTATTAGTTGCATAAATGCATTATGATTCTAATCATGACATCACTTAATTTAAAAAAAAAAAAATTATTATCCTCAACTAAAATACATAATTTATTGTTTCAATAAAGACAATTTTTAAAATTCAATTACAAAATAAATTTATAAGAAAATAAAAAACAAGACAATAAAGCGACTAACAAAAAATAGCAGCTTATCATCACTCATAAAACAATGAAATCATTACTAATAAAGTAAATATTTGCAGTATTTATAAGAGTGCATACTCGTTATATATTATAGTACGAGAATATAATGCAATAAATGCAAAAATATGTAAAATTTAAATGAATAACAAAATAAGAAAAAATACATATGCTTGTAAATATTATTAAAATAAATAAATTATATTACGACTATATATATACACCTTAATTCATATTAATTCTAATAAATTTGTAATTCATAAACGTGATTTCTGAAGTCATAGAGCATTCATTGTTGATGAATTAAATTAAATAAAAAAGGAAACAAGTCATGATTCATGAATAATATGAAGGAATACCATCATTTATTAATTGCCAAATAAATTTTTAATGATTTATCAATAGTTAATATATGCTATTTACCATGTATTGGCGGTGTATTATTTTTATGACATTTTCATTAATTAATGAAACAATTATAATTTCCATATTAAAAATGATCATGCAACTGATGGAAAATAATTTTTAAATTTCCACAACATGCTTGAAATTTTTTATATACAAAATCATATCATCATCGATTTTTTTATTTGAAAATCTGTAGCTTTTATCTGATCATAATTAATTCTTAAACCTTTCATATTAAGAAGACAACTGCAAACTGCAAGATTTTATGTAGTTTTGAATAAGAAAAATATATTTTATCGTCTATATTTCTTTTTCGTTGTTTCCATAAAGCTTTATAAAACTTTAAAATGTAAAAAATGTTGTTAAAGAAGAAATATTTTTTATTATTATTCACCATTCATGATCTTTTTATAAGTTTATAAAATTATTAATATTTTTTTTTACTCGTATATTAAAAAAAAAATAATTACGTATTTAATTTTAATTAAATAGCAACTAATTAATGAATGAGATAATTGTTATTAAATGCTTGTAATTGAAATATGAAATAATCATTTAAATTTATTTATGTGTAATATGCAAAGTAATATAATACAAATTTATCAACAAACAAATATAATCTCTTATATCAATAGAAATATAAAGATGAAATAATTTTGAATGGCACTTAAAGGTGAAATTAATAATTATTTAAATTAATATCAATTTGCAATACAAAAATGGCAATAACATCATACAGTTTTGTTTTTTTTTGTTTTTTAATTTAGAAAATAATTTGATACCATTATAGTTGATCCAAGTCCTATTAATAATTTACATATTTTATATAGACAGACATAAACGATCACCAATATTTAATTTATATGTGGGTGCTAATGTAAAGATTATGATAAATTATTTTTTTACTGAGATAATAAAATATGCATGGTATAATATTGATGTTCATATTGAGATTGCTTTACTTGCATATTTTCTAATAATGGGCTATTGAATCTGATAAGCACAACCTTATGAGGATATACAATTTTATACATATTCAATTCCTCATGATTAATCCTTTAATGAAACACTAATGTGTAAGTTATTTTATGTTAGTGTGCAGTCACTCAATAAAAAATAACTTCTGCACTATTTCAATTAAATCTCATATTTAAATTCATCGATAGATATACTCGTTTGAGTTAAATATATATAAAATTTTCTTTCCATAATACTACTGAGAATATATATACAAAAAAGTGCAAAAGCATAAAGGCAATTTAATTAATGAAATATGAAATATGATTACGTTATGCTCTGTTAAATTATAATTAAATTTAACTTAATATTTCAAAAAAAAAAAAAACAAGAAATATTTTACTCTAAAGTTAATTAATTATCTTAAAATTAGGTAAATTGTTTTTTGAATTTGGATTTCCACAGTCATTCACACATACTTTTTTAACTAAATCATTAAATATTATTTTTTATTTCATATTATACTTTTTAATAAATTTTAAAAAATTACAATTAATCAATTTACAATAGATTGATGTTGTAAGATGTTGTAAACAGAATGGCATGATGGAAGATTCGCGTTCAATTCCCATTGATGTATTTTGAAAAAGTTTCACATCAGTAGTATAGTAGTATAAATGTTGCCCTGTCATAAATGCATTGTCCATACTTGGATTTTCACAAGTATATTAGTGGTGTCTCCGCAAGATGTATGTGATTTAACCTTGGTTCGAAACTATTTGAATTAATACAAATGTTATAACTAGTTCAGAACTTTAGTTCTATGGTAGATTTGGATAACTGTTATAAATGTTATGCATTCTATTTCTTTGGATATTATTCACAGAACGATGTAAGTGAATTAATTATACAAAGATCAATATATTACTCGCATGAATACGGAAAATATAAAAATTATCAATAAATACCAAATACTATTTTTATAGAAATAATCTACGTACATACTCACATATATTTACAATATCTAAACTAATAAAGTACACCCTAGAAACTGTATTTTCTGAATTACTAATAGATGTGGAACATTTTATAATTGAAGGGTAATTTTTTTTACTGAATATATTATCATTGTGTTCTTTTCAACTAGGAATTATATCATCGAATATTTGGTCTTTGTTAAGTTGTGTTATTTTCTTATGGTCTAAATATGTAAAATAAATATTGAAATGTTAATGAGACTATACGATTATATATTCTTTTTTTTGTTATATTTTCACATAATATATTTACTATTTAATAGTAGGTATGTGTACCATATGTACAATAATAATATTGTACAAATATATGCAATTTTAAAATATGTTTTCCCTTTTATTATATATAGATATGGCACATTTAACACGACATAGACTTGGTTCAGTTAGCGATAGTGCTACGCCAAGCGATTCATCAGAGGGTTCCAGTTCAGAGAATTTTGAAATTGTACCCGATTGGACATCATTAGATGCAACACGTCCCTCTAATGGTTTATTTATAAATACAGATGCTGATGAATTGAATCATGATAGTTTATATTTAGAAAATAGTGGTGTTTTATCAGATATTGAACGGTCACAAGTTGAAAGTTTTTTTAGTGGTTTGGGAACAGAGGTATATTTTGCATATTTATTTATTTTTATTTATTTTTTTTTTTGCCATTTTCTTGTTATTGTATAAATACATAAGCAATTTTATAACAAAAATGAAAATAATATGCATAACATTGAACAAGGTAAAAATAGTGACTATAGATAACTGTTATTATATCACAGGAGACCAGTTCAATTCCACTTTCTTCGGGTAACAATTTTGTGCATCGCCTCTATATCTGACAGTTTCAGGTAAAAAAAACTTCCCAAATATTGGATGCTCTCTACTTCATCTATTACCTCCCCGCTGACTACAAGTGAACATCTCTTTGACTTACCAATTTTCATTAGTTTCGTTTTTGAACAAGTTGAACTAATTTCACTTTAATCAGTTTGCGAAAGCAAGCAAATGTCATCAACGTAGTAAAGATCTTCATGTCGACCGATTAAACCGCATCTGCTACCATGCGGTTTACTTTGGTCATAACCCAATTAAAAACGAGTATAAAAAATAGTGGCGATAGTTTACATTCCATCCCATTAAATACATTGGATAATTCATTCCATCTCTATAGATTGATTTTCATTTCTATATATCATATAATAATTAAATGTATATACTCAAATTATAAATGGGTTAAAAATATTGTGTATAAATTTAGCTTTGAATTTTAAAATTACAAATTTAATTTAAACATTTACCTACCCCTAAATGAAATTAAAATTAATTGATTAAACATTTTAATGGTGTGTATTAATGCATTTAATTGAAGCGTAATGCTTATTTTTAGGTGTGGACAGTCATCGCACGTATATTTTATTATAAAATGAAATTGTCGTTTATCTTTAATATTGACAGAGTTTTTCCTTCCAATTAATTTAACATTTTCATTTCCCTTCATTTATGTATCGTCATAGTGATAAAAAATAAACTGACATGATAACGTAAAATGAAAATCAATAAATTTTTAACGATTAAAAACCGTATCATTATGTACAGTAGAGGAGTTTATTTTGCATTAAATATGCTAATGTACGAATATGTCATTCCTATAGGTATTGGGTATATTGAAATTAAATTTACAATGTTACCCAAACTCGGGACACTGGTTATAAATTTAATTTTGAGAGAAAATATTTAAAAATATTCACAACATAATTTAAAATTATCAGGAATCATATAATGGTATGCATATTAATTGTATCAGGACAGTTTTTTCAATGGCTTGTCTACAGTTTTATTAAAGGGAAATTGTCTTTTGTGCCAAAACGTATATGGCGTTTTCTCATTTCAAATAATCATATTATCGTATCATTTATATGATTCGTTTGCAAAAAGAAAGCCTAAACAAATGCTGTCACATTTTGTATGTTTTGTAAGTTTGGAAGTTTGAACATTGTGGTATGTTTAAGTATAATCCAATGTAGTTTAATGTAATGTTTATAAGTTATTTTCAAGAAGATTTTAGCCATAACCCATTTCCCCTGTTAGAATCGAACTAGCAGAAGTAACAAAGCTATTAAGCAGATTAGGCTTTGTATATAAAAAGCCAAAGATCATTCCCATATGGATGTCATTTTGTAAGACTCTTAGTTGTTCGATTAATTCTAAGATTGAGGAAATTATCAATACTTATGCTTTATGTACACAGAAACAGAAAACTTTGGGGAATTAAACATAATCTCATATTGCAATTTTATTATTAAAAAGAAAAAACAATAATTAAATCGTGACAAAAAATTGGAAATTTTATTTCAGTTGATAAGACATAGATTAAGTAGAAAAAGTTATTAAAATATTATCGTATATTTACTATACTGTAATTTGTTTTAAAACGATGATCTAATTTTCTTAAAGTCACCTTCGATGATATCATTTTCAGATAGTAAATTAATTATTAATTAACTTAATTATTGCGTAGTAAAATATTTTTATGTTTAGAATTATAATAAATGGAAATATTTGTATGCATTTAAGTTGTCCATAAATTGTAGCAAATATTAAGTAATTGATTATAGTTTCAGCATACGATCGTGTACAAGTCATCATATTTTTAAAATATTCACTCTACAAGGATAGTAAGCTGTTCAAAATATCCTGCTGTTATTCAAAACTATAGCAATTCATAATATTTCCGTCTTCCATGCAATCAAACAGTATCTATCCTAGTAAATCTGCAAGATAAAATTTAACAAAAAACATTTAAATACAGTTATGGTTTATTTTTTTAAAAATAATATTCAATATTTTCCGTTTCCGTTTCCATAAAAATTTAAAGGACAGAAATTCTATAACATTACATTAATGTGATAAAGGCGATAAATAAATTTTTATGATTGAAAATTTCTATTTTTCTGTAAAAATAAAATTGAAATTAGAAACTTTATTTTACGATGGAATTCAATATTGAAATAAATTTTATATGACATTAACCTAATATTTATACTGTCAAAAAGCTATATCTATACTAAACATAAATTTAAATTATATTTTAGATATTTGTGTCACCATCGCTTGCAAATTTATATGAAGGAATTAATAAAAATGATTGGCGTTTAGTCTATACAGGCATTCCAGTTTTATTACACGATAAAGGTTCATCGAGATCAAGAATAATGCCAAGAGTTACATTTATTTTAGCTGAAAGAGGTTCATGTTTTGCTTTATGGAAAGATACAATTGATAATTTATCAGCATATAAAGTTGATGGACCATCATTTCATACAATGTGCCTATCAAGTGGTAAACAACTCATTCCTTATAATAATATAGAAATAATTCAATTCTTAATATTTGTGTTTTATTTTAGATCACACAAAAGTAATTGGCTTCAGTTTTGACTCAAATCAAGCAGCAAATGAGTTATGGCTATGCATTGAAAAATTAATTAGTGATCCACAAAATATATCATTAAGTGTACCGGGTCGTAAACGAAAGCAACAGAAACAACAAAAACAACCAAAAACAGCGGCATTACCAACAAAATCACAGATTTCACATCCATGTCAATTCCATCATGTGACCAGTGTAACAATTGATGATTCACAAAGATATTTTAGTTTACAGGCATTTGTTTCACCACCAATTAAACATCGAGAACATTAATAAAAATAAAAATATATAATTTAATTAAGTGAACTATAGTGTATGTTAAATATAGGATATGGATCAGAGTGTAGTATTTAGATATGAAATTAACGACTGAATTTAAAAGAAATAAAAAATGTAAGAGTAATTTTTGTCATATTATATGCATTTATATATATGTTAACGTAAGAATGTCTATAATATTTCCATATTATATTTTAGTATATTCATTTACGTTATTTATTAATACAAATAATCTAATATATAAAATTGATTCTTAGAAAAAGAAATAAAAAAACAAAAAAAACTTTTATTAATTGCACATTACATTTCTATACATTTCTTATAAAATTTTAGTAACAATAATAATAATATAATAAATATAAAAAATCAGATATTAAATTTACAAAGATATATTATAAATATTTAATGTTACTTATTATAAGATATTAAAATTAATTTTAAAAATATAAATTGATGTAGAATATAAAAAATAATTAATTATAGAATATAAGTTTGTTGGATATTTTTTATGTAAATAATTTCCCAAATTAAAATTTGTAAAATTCAGTTAAAAAAAGTAAATAAATATACATATATTTATGATCCTTAGTTTTATAATAGTTTATTTCATAATTCAACTAAAATTTACAATTACTTTTGTACCCTATGCAAATTATCATTTATTTATACATTCTAGGTAATTTAATAACAGTCACATCTAAAATGAATATTCTAATTTAAATAAAGGTATTTGTTCATAAATTTCGGGTTCGTCGTTTTTAGGTCTTTTGTTTCATGTTCTCCATTTTTCGAGGTTGATTGATGTGGAAAAAACCATAAATAATAATAATCAAAAATTATTCACATCTACACTGCGGTGTTCGGTCAATGATATTGCAAGGTAAATTGTAACTAGTAATTTGGATTGAATAAAAAATAGAACATTCAAAATATTATCCATGAGTTTTCAGTTTTTGTCTGATGTAATATTGTTAACATTTTCTTTTTTAAAATTCAACTGATGGGTAATAATTTAAGAACAGGGTTGTTTAACCAGTTTTCCAATATAGAATTATTATTACAATTTAAACATTTTCGCAATATATTCAATATATTGATCCTTTGCAGTGGATCATCATGAGGAACAAATTAATTAAGCATAATATAGTGTTATCATTAAATATTTAAATTTACTTTAAATGAAAAGAATACATTTGAGAGAATCTTACAGGATAATTCAATATAAATTAATAACTGAAATGATTCACAGTTTATCGACAACATTTTCTAGTCAATGACATTTAATATAATATAATTTCTTTTATTTATTTTTTTTTTTTTAATAAAAGACAAAATCAAGTTTTCTTTTTATAGGCAGCGAAAACAAGAAACACCCGCATTTTCGCTATTTGCAAGAAGTTTTTCTATATTTATTTATTGCTATAATTATTATTGAACATTTTTAAACATGTTTTAAAAATAGATATTCATTGGTAAATCGTAATTTCACATGACCAAAATGATTTTATTACATTGCTACAATGTATGTTGATTTATTTTTAGAGACTTCATTTTAATATAAATTTAATATAATGTTCTTAAATTATGACTACTTAAAGTTATGATCTTCTGATATAGGTCTTCAAAGTTAAGAAAATTTTAACCCGCTACGGTCAAATAGTGCGGTAAAATACTAGACTGTGATCGAGTCTCATAACACACAAAATTAACTAATGGTAAATTTATCACATTGCGACCAACCCGTGGTTGAACAGAAACAAATTATAATTACCAAAAGTAATACAGACTATTTGGGTAGAATTGGGATTTGGTCTTTAAAACAAGTGATAAAAAAGAGAGGAAAATCTGGTATTAATCAAACTGTGTATACTGAGGAATGCATAACTTTATGAAGGTGCGTTTTGTCTATGAATAAATGTCTCAAGACTGGCGTACACTTGCGAAACTGATAGTCATGTGTTTTTTTTTTCGCCCCGATATCGAGTCTATATATCTAAAAAACCGTTTGTGATAGATAAATGTATCGAATAAAAACCAAGTCTATATATGTAACAGTACTTGAGTAATTTCAATTTTGTTCTAAAACTATACCTGCTTAAATTTATGATGTCCTGTTACAGGTCTTCAAAATTAACAAAACGTTGTTTTAAGCAAATATTGTACAATATATTCGTACTTGAACCAGGAATATATAATTTTATGAAAATGTTATCTACAAAGATCAAGTCAGTTATGTACTGGCCAAGTTGATAGTCATCGAGTCTGTATATAAAACCATATATGAACCGAGCCTATATATGTAATCGTACTTGAGTATAATAGATATTATTAATTTCATGTTTGTCTTCTTCTTGTTCTTCTTCTTCTTCCTTGCCTTTTTCCTTATTCAGGGTCGGCCCTCCTACTTCTCAATCTACTTCTCCACAAGTTT
>JANSTX010054764.1:0-10735 GCA_027564355.1 Penthetria funebris | reverse complement strand
AATAAATGCAATATAACAATTTCATCTAATTCTTTCCATGCATCTAAAATGCAATAAATTTATTTAGAATTCAACTAGCAACTTGATGTACCTTTCATATACCGCAATTTAGTGCATTTTCTTCTTTTCTATCATATCAATTTTTTCAATCTCAATCTTAAGAAACATTTTTATGCTTTTAGTATTTATACATGAAAATTCTAAAGAAAAACTAGATTTTTGTTATGGTCGACTGTTTGTTTCTTATTTTTATATGGCAATAACAACAATTTACAGTTTTCATATATAATCATGTACGAATATGTGACTATAATTTTTATATTATAAAATAATAGTAAATTTTATGTTATGTTTTTTTGATAGATCATTTATTATTTCTTATACTAAATTAACAATACTATCCGTAATTTAAACAAATTTGCTACCACTCATTCATTGTGAAAAAATAATTTCCTTTAATATATTAAAATATAAAACACATAATTTAATTTATCATATACAGAAAATTATGCAGAATTTATAGTTTTAATCGTTGCATTTATGTTTGTTCCATGTGCATAACATACAGGAAAAGTATTTGCTCAATCAAATGTTGTTCTTCCATGTACATAACATACATGAAGAATAAATGGAATTAAGAATATTTAAGGTGGAAAACTAGTCTAGAATGTAAGCCAATAACATCATGTTTATAATCTTTGTCTTCGTCATATTATACCAGCATCATTATCTTGCTTTATTTTAATGATTAAAAGTTATGATGTCGTACTGTACTGTACTTACCATATATACAGTGAATCTTTTGCCAAAAATATTCAATTCGAATACCAACATCTTATTGTTAATACTGTTTTATTGTGACATTTTTTCAGGACTGCATACTGATGAATTATTCATCACTCTGTGAGCAAATCTATTTTTTGTTAAACATTTCGCAACCATTCTATCGAATTAATTACAAATTGACAATTTTTTTTAGTAAAACAGATTCAATATTTGTCCATAATAAGACTTAAGATTAATATAAATATACAATTTACGTTATTAAAAACAACAAAATAATTAAGTAATCAACTGTAAAATTTATTAGGTTAACCCTAACCAAAACTGAAACCAGAACATTCTACAATGAAGTGAGTAAACAAGAACTGAAATAAATACCCTTTTATAGTTTGATGGGCTGTTTTGATATTAACTTGACAAAAAACCGAATATTGGTTAACCCTAACCAAAACTGAAACCAGAACATTCTACAATGAAGTGAGTAAACAAGAACTGAAATAAATACACTTTTATAGTTTGGTGGTCTGTTTTGATATAAACTTGTGACAAAAAAAAAACTGACTATTACTGGATGGATACACAGGTTGCGAATTTTTCTAACGACCTCCATATTAATTTTCTCACAAAATTAATATATACAGACTCATCAAATATCTTTTGAAGAATGTCAGATAATTGATATATACAGAACCTATCAAATATCATCTGAAGAATGGATCTTAATTGTAAAAAATTTTAATTATCATATTTACGACAAGCACACATAATAAGCGAAATGGTAACGAAAAATTAAGGAATAGAACATCCCAAGACATTGACGATAACAATTTCCGTAATCAGGCAACCGTTATATATTGCCTGCTTAAGGAAATTGTTAAATTGTTTATTAAAAACTATTATAACCTATTAAAACACCATCAAATTGGAGAGCAAGTGTTAACAATACCAATATTTAATTAAATGATTTGACCCACCCTTCAGTTTGAGTATTTCAAAAACTATAAGTTACTAAAAGAAGACATTTGGACATGGACAGAATATTTGTACATAAATGGATAAATAACCATTTTCTTTTATAAAATTTTTAAAGGCAGTCCTATTAACAAAATTAAACAATTGCCTCAAATGTGTATATATTCATTATACACAATTGAAACATCCTACATCTTTTGTATAATCTTTTCATAAATTTCGAATAAGAAGATTTACAATTATTCTAAATAGAGGCAGTTAATATTAAAATATTGCAGTAGAATTGAAACCTTCCTACATATAAACTATTTAAATGGATGAGAGTTTTGAAATTTGTGACTGATATTCTCTGTTGTTAATTATACCCATAATAGATATTCAATTTACTGGATTAATTTTGTGTAAAATTGTTTTAACCATTGATCTCAAACTATCTTTCACATAAATTACATAAATATACACAATTTTTCTTTTTTTCATACAACTTTTAATTGCAGCCAGTCCTAACGGTAAAATTTAAATCACAAAATATGCATCAGGTATATAGAATCAGAAATGAATTTATTTAAAAGAAATGTAAAATACAGGACATAGTAAGGTGGACGCATTCCCAAATGCATTATTTGAATCAGAATCGCATATTGGTGGAATCAATTTAACAGTATATTGTTGTCGATTAATGCACCCATGAAGTGTAATGGTTATGAGGTTGATGAGTTCATCAACTTCTTTTAGTTTCTGATTATTTAGAATTGAAATAATTTATATTTCAATTTTGATAATGATTATATGATCAGCAAAAATTAAAAATTTTAAATTTGTAATTAATTATTTTAAATAAGATGGTGCTAATGTTTAGAAAGATATGAGTATTGGAATGTGTTAAAAAAAACATCACATGAATTAGGTGATTATATCCTCTTTAAAACTAAGTACCTTAAAGGATATATAGTATAATTGAACTAAAGGCAGAAAAAGTATTATTTTTTTTTATAGAACTTAATAAAAACATATTATATTTTGTGTCAAAAGTCTATATATTTTTTGTTATATTTGTAAATAATAAAAAAAAATATTTCTCACATTATCACTCTTTACCATATGAATTTATCAGCAAAAATTTCAAAACAACTGATGACAACAATTTGAAATAATTTAAATCTTTTAACTGGTAAAGTATCGAATATCATATTAAATAATTACGATTTTAATACAACACCTATATTATCTATGAGAAACATGGCGAGGCCAATGCACGGTGCTTAATCATCAGTACTCTTCTTAATTTGATTTGATTGATTTTCTGAATTCGCTTAAAATCTAATATAAATAAACTTACCAAAGACATTTCTTATTCAAGTCTCACTTTGTTCCAACAATAACAAATTGAAAACATCAGCTACTTTTTTAATTCTCTATCATAATACAGTGAGCCCATGACCCCAAAAAAAAAATTCATTTCGATATGTTGAAACGTACTCAAGTTATCGCTTACCACACATAATTTCAAATACTAAACAAAAATTCCAAATATAATGACGGCAAAATGTCTCTGAAGTAAATGTCGCAATTAGACAATCTGTCGCCATTGAAAATTTGCAAAATTATTAAATCTCTGTTAAATACCGGTAAGGTCATGTGCAAGCATATGGCCATTTACTCGTTTGAAACAATGAGGAGAAATTTATTTTTAGTACATTCGTACTATCGTCGATAGTTTTCGCTTTATAAAAATAGAATTTTACAATAAGACTAGCAAAGGTCGTTAACAAAATAAAAAGGAGAAATTTATCTTTTCGAATATTCGTATTATCGCCGAACACTTACTCTTTATACAACATATTGAATTTTACAATGCACTAGTAAGGTCGAAAGGAGAAATTTATCTTACTATTGCCAATAACTTACTCTTTATAAAACATGTAGAATTTTACTATAAGACTAGCAACGTCGTTGGAAAAATAAGAAGGAGAAAACCAAAGATACAGATAGTGCTGTCGCACACAATATTATATTATGACTTGTTTTACCCATTGCCTGCCTATTGTCTATTCAATCCATCAGCTACAACTGCTGTTTAATACGAATTTGGATGTATAATAAATGGTGACATTACGTCTAAATGACCTTTAATACTTTCGAGACATTTTGTCACCAGAATATTTAACATTTATTTTTTTGGTTGAAAAATATTCATGAATTAAATTATCGGATTTAATAGCCTGGTTGCAATGGTGATTTTGTACGTATTCAATAATTCAAATATTGCATTAAAATATCATATTTAATTATTATTTGAGGCATGTTTTTACATATAAATAACTGAGCATATGCTGATAAGCAGACTATATCGTAAGTTAATAATGGTAATGATGAAAAGTATCCACTGAATCAAGACCAATCAGGATGCATCTCTTATCGTTTGGAAAACGGTGCGTGATTTTTTTACATGAATACTGCATCTAACATATTACTTTATATGATCTAGCAACAACTATATATAGTGTAGTGATTTGATGCTATCTTATATTTTATTCACTCGTGGTAGCATAGTGGCAAAGCGATAGTCTATAGACAAAATTTATTTAAGTAAATTTATCACTTTGTGATTTAACTTGGATTGACAAATTTCTTTCCCGGATAAAATAATATAATCAGTATATGTCATTTGAAATTGCAAGTTAATTTATACTTTCTTCCGACATAAGAGTTGATAATTATATGAGTGCCCATACAAAGTACCGTATTAAAAAAAAAAAAAAACCAACGTCTTGTTTGTGAAATATATTTTTAATCTGATCGATAAATACGATGTGTATAGTCATAGACCCAATAAAACGTCAGAAATTCACAAACATTATGGTCACGTTACATTACGTAGAGAAGAAGTTACATTAAGTAATTTAGATGTTAATCGATCACTCGTCACCAATCACTAATAATTCCTAAATTTAACCTATTTTCAAACAATTATTCGAAGATCGCATCACAATATTTTATTTTTATTAATAAATTATTTATTTATTCAAATACACACCTTTAGTTTCATAATTTTATGCTATATTTTAAAATAAAAAAAAAATAAATTAAAATCTTATCGTATTATTTCTGGCTATATTATATTTACCTTGTGGTGACACTATTGCACTTCAGATTAGCAAAAGAATAGTAATTATATAAAGTAATAAATTACATAATTGGTAGTTTAAAATCGGAAAATGTGGTAATTTATATGAATAATTTTTGCTGTCCTTTTTTATATTCGTTAGTGAATTCAGATTGGATTTGGTGATGTTGATCAACATATATATAATATATATATATATATAAGCACTGATAGTACTAAAGTAATTCAAAAGAAAATATTTCCGATACTTTCATATTTCATTGTCCATTGGTTATTCTAAAATGCAATCAATTTGGAACAAATATAATCAAAAATACCATACATACAAATTTTATTCTGTTACTTAAACAGCATAATAAATACCAGAATTAATGTATCTTTTTATTCACTATATTTTAGAATCAAAAACATGTATAATCAGTTGGGCTGACAAAAAATACACCTGCGATCATCCCCTTATTTGTAAATATATACCAATATATATATACTCGTATAGTCAATTTTAAGGACATATAAAAATACATTTAATACACATTTCAATCATATTATAGTATTAAATGTGTCTCTTCTTCCATGTTACCCTATATTCAACATGATAATATAGGGATACCAAATAAAGTAATAAAATTGCATACATTTTGGTAGACATCATAGAAATACGCTTAGAAACCTTTAACCTCAACGAATACAAAGTTGTTTTTGAAGAAATTTCCTAATTTCTGCATGATCGCTGTCACAAACTTTAAACTACAGTAATAAGCGTACTATGTTCTTGCAATTATTATTTTCCAAATATAATTTATTTTCAATTAAATTTTATACAAGAGTTTAGTTATTTCTGAATGACTTAAATTCACATTTAATTAAAAGAGAAATAATTTTATTAATTTTATATTAAACAAGTAAACGTATAGACGAGTATGTTTGCTAGTCAAAGAATTATATGCTTAAAGTTGAAGTTATATGTCAAATGAAATATGTATTACAATAGTTTCATATAGTATAGAAAACATTTAATTTAATTTTAATTAGTATATAGTAATGTTACATGTACAACTCTTTTGATATTAACAGACAATTTACCTGTAAATAATTTACGTATATGATATTGGTAAATCGTATATTTTATATGAAAACCACAACTAGACATAATAGTATATTATTTTATAAAACAATCTATAAAATTGGCTATATCTTATCAAATTTTGGTATCCTGCATACATTTATAAATAAAATAAATATATAAAATTGATTAATGACGTGAAATTAAATGAAAGTTCAAAATATGTTGATATTAGAATTGCAGATCTTAATAATTTATCTGTGATTATGGTTTATGAAAATTATTTTTGACGGTCTTCATTATAAAACTTTTTCTCTTACATTTATATTTCAAATCTTCCACAATCATTGATTTTGTTGAATTTTTATTTGAAATATAATTGTCTTTATACAAAACTTTATTTAACATTTATTATCACATCATTAATCGAAAGAAACAAAAATGGAACTAAGTGGAACGAATAATATCGATGCAATTTTCTACTATATTTCACTTTATGGTCAATAATTGTTTCATCACTATATACTTAAATTTTACCAAAAAATAATCAATAATTGAGAGTAACCATAATTGATATTTGTCGACTGGAAACCATAATTAATGCTCTACTAATTTGAATATTTCAGAAGATTGGTGTAAAAATTACCATCTTCCAGTGACAATGGTAGGCGTCACAAAGATATTCATTCCATATTTATTAAAATAATATAATAAAAGTGTTGTGAAAATTCTATTTAGTACGATGTTTAAATAAAAATAGTAGATAAACTATGTAAATATTATCTATTGAACTATGTAAATAATACATAGTTCAGTAAATAATATTTAGTTGAAAGTGTCCCAAAATGTTGACCCAAAAATAAATATCATTTTTTGATTTGAAGTTCGCAATTTTCAAACAGATGGAAATATTTTACTCATTTCAAATTAAAATCTATGAGGTGCTTAGTGCTAAATAAAAAATAAAAAAAAATAAATTATTGTTTTAAAATTCACCACTAACATAACAATGAAATTTGAAACATGACAGATATACAAGATTTAAAACACAATAAATGTTTCGATTATATAATAGGAAAATTGTGTGAAGGCGTTTGGCTGATAATTTGTAAATAATGTGATCCTAATACGTAAATTAGAAAATATTTGACATGCAAACCTAAGATAAAAAAAACAAAAATATGTTAAGATGATCTTATCAGTTTTTAGCAAAGACATGCACCATGCGCTTGAATTTACGCAGAAACCAAATTCGTTAAATAAAAGTTCACAATCAAATTATACATTAACTATACTAAATTGTAGTTTTTTACTATAATAAATTTATGCATGCAAGTAAATATTGAATGAAATGAAATGAATTTAATGAATTGATTTTTATTAATAAAATTTGTTTCAATTATTAATTTTACTGGCAAAATATAACAATTTATTCTAAAAATTTGACCATTTGTTTAACTTCTTTGAGAAGCCTATGTATGGTGTAAAATTTAAGTAACAATAATTTATTACCTGTCAACATGCGTTTTGGTCATTTTGTGTATATATACTTATCCTTTAATTCTTGTCAAATAACAATATGATCTATACAAATTACAGTCACATCATTGAAATGCAAAATCAATCAAATTTTTTTTTTTTGTATATTATTGACAATATAATATGAAGCATACTCGTATATATAGTAATATTCAAATTACTATCTGCAATTGTACTGGGAATTCCTTTTTCTTCTTCACTAAGACTACTCTCATATATTCCATTATGTGTATCCAAAAACGACTTTATCATATCATGTGCCTGTTGAATAAATTCACTTGTTGCAAACTTACATTTTATATGTTTTTGAAGAAACCACCAATGAATATAAGTCGTATACATTCCCTTTTTTCTTTTATATTATTTCAGCATCTGTCATGATGTTCTATTCGATTTTCATTATTGTAACAAGGGTTCGTCAATAACATTTTTTTGACATTATATTTTCGGAATTTTTTCATATATGGCGTATGGTTTTGGGAAAATATCAATAAAAAAAAGCAATTTATTATTCACTATAATATAAAACATATTCTATTTATCTCCTATGATAAATCTATACATTCGATATATGTACTACATGTATTTATTACATATATTAATAATTTAAATAATGATATTGCTTTTCGATTATATGATTTATTAACATTTTGGTGATCTTTTTTTTCTTTTTTTTTCTTTTCTCTATCATATGAATTGACCTTTATATACTATTATGTTCATACTTTCTAGAAACTATACAAAATATTTGGTTTGTCAGGATTAATTTTCTGTATCATTAAAATCATTTTGCGAAATGAAATGTGACAGTTATTTTTTTATAACCAACCATACAGCCTTATCAGTTTAATGAAATTTAAATATGTGGTCGCAAATAATTATAACATTAATGATGACTGCAATTTATTGATTTTAATTCACCAATTAACATGCAATTTTTATGTTGTAATATAAAGTTTCCAATATACTTTAAATTTTTAAGGGATGAAAAAAATAAAGATCTATAATAATAGCGCGTGAAACCGAACTAAGAAGGTTATTAAACAATCAATATCATTTTCGATTAAAAATTAAAAAATTATTATTTATCAATTGATCGTAAGAATATTACACTTAAAAATTATGTTGACCACAGCAACCGGCAACATCACCAATAACCACAGTTTCATAAAGCATAACAAATTGATATTATTGATAATAAAAATAATGTGTCATATTATTGGTTAAAAAATGTTGGATTCATCTGTGATTATTTATAACAGAACATTACTTTTTTAATTTTGACGATAACCAAATTGTACTAATTAGTTAATTTGTCAAGTTTATGCGTCTTATTTTTCGATATTTTGAGAACTTTTTTAAATTAGAAGTTATAAGATTTTAATATGTAACCTAATGATTGAATTTCGGAATTAATACGTAATTATAGTTCAATCGCAAAATAGTGAGCAAATTCACACTTGGTACTGTATAAAAAATTTATTATTTTAGCACAATTATTAACTTTAAATTATACATATACGAGTAATAATAACAAATCTTTCGAATAATTTTAGAATTAAAATTATATGTCAATGAATAAATTAAGAATAAATTAAAACTAAAAAAAAAGTGATTGTGTAAAATATATACTGACAAAAAAAAAGTTGTTTAAATAAATAAAATAAATTTTTTATACGATGTTGGCATGTGTTTGTCGTCCAGTTACTAGTTCTTTGATAATACCATCTACAGCAATGGTACCTCAAAAACGACCACCTATTGTGGTAACATGTGAACCTCGAATAACAAAAACCAACCATTTAAAAATGAAGGTAAAATTATCAAAAAAATTTTTTTTAATAAAATATTTTATATCATGTCAATGGTTATAATTTTATTGCTTTTCAATTGAATAGGTTTTTTGTGACATATTTAAATGCATTTATTACCACTATTTCTATATGTAATTTTTAGTTTATATTTTTTTTTTTTAATTTTTACAAGTCATTTAAATGATTAGGGTCTTTCTATATAACTGTTGACAACATCTATGTGATCGAGAGGGTTGATTATTCTTGAAATGTGTTACATATTATATTAACATTTTTTTCTTTTTAACATAAAACTTATTATATTAGTAAATTCAAATAGGGAGATTATTTTTGATAAATTAAATTCATTTCATAATTAAAATTTAAATTTTAAAAATATCATTCAATCTAAAGAATTTGATTGAATTAAATAATATATGCAAAAAATCACTCTATTTTCTGATGATTTATTGCGAAAATTTTTTTAATTAAAATTTGCAATACATTCATTCAATGAAGAGTGTATACACTCTTCATTTATTATTTATATTGAATATATAGCAATAAATGGAAATCCTTCAATATAGCAAAACAATAAAGTTTAAACAATAATTTAATGACCGAAAAAATAGTTAATTAAAAATTGATCAATTTATAAAGGCCAATTAATTTTTCATCCATACAATTGATAGATATTAATTTTTTTTACAATAAACAATGAACTTGATCCAAAAATCAGTTTATTTGTTCATTTTATTATACATTTGAATTATTCGGTATAGTGTAAATCCACAGCTAACTAATAAAGTAATATGTGTATGGCTTATACTAAAAATCGGGCACCATATAATCCCATAAAATATTTACAATTTGTCAATTGTCATTGTTATCATTCCTAATATGACCAAATGTTAATTTGTATTTCACTCAGTTGAGATTAAATTTGCCGAAATCAACTGCAATTTTACAAGAAAATTAACACCAATTTAATACATAAATTACATACACATTTGTTTCTGCAATTAATTATATTTAACAAAGCATCAATCAGAACAAACTAAATGACTTTTATATAATGTTTGGTATGACAGAAACCCCTTAAAATCTATGTGTACTGTGTTTTTCTGTAGTTATTAGTTTTTTTTTTTTGCGTAACCCCTACCCCAAGCAAACAAAACTGATTAAAACTTCTGTTTCGTCAGTCTTCTTTGCAAAGACACGTCGAAACACTGTAGTAATTAATTAATTGTCGGTAGTTGCCAAATTTTCAGTATAATACTGCAAATAATTCTGCATTGTCGATACATAATTTGTTGTTTTCTAAATAAATTTTTCATCAAAATCGAATCAATGGAATATTGTGTCGCAAAAACTTTATTGTTTTCAGTCTTCTTCTTCTTCTTCTTCTTTCGTTAGGTCATGGACCTGTGTTTTTCTAGGACATTTTATTTTCAGTTA
>JANSTX010054763.1:0-10737 GCA_027564355.1 Penthetria funebris | reverse complement strand
TTGTAAAGTTGATTACAACTGAACACGTTCACATTTTGCATATAGTATAATAGCCTCCATATATGTGAAATAGGGTTGTTACCCGAAAAGTTGCGAACAATCAACGGCCATGTTGAAGGTACTCTGGAATTACTGAGCGGCAGCAGTGACAATACAAATCCAGAGTACCATGACAACATAGTATCGTTATTAAATAACTACAATAGCTAGAAGTAGAAAATGAGTTTAAATGTCATAAAGTTGAAAGTTAGTTTAACCTATAGTAGTTTCCCTTTGAATTATTAAATACAAATAGCTCACATTAGTTCACGACAGCAAGAAGTAGCAAATGGCTTCAAATGTCGTAAAATCAGACTGCCTCTTAGACTATAAATTAAGACCGCTCAAAGTACTACGAATTTAGCCTCGGATAACGAATTGGATTTACACAGCGACAACTCGGCACGAACACGGACAAAATGAAAATCAAAATTAACTTTTATGGAAATGAAAAATCATTTTATGATGACTTGCAGCAGGAGGTACATAGCTTCTAATCTAACAATAAAATATAATTATAATGGTTGTTAGGGATTGAATGACGTTAAACAAATATTTAACGAGGAAGTACTAAATGAAAATTTAGAGGCAATGATAGATGTTTGTGCTAACAATGAACTTCGAATTAACAATACCCTTCTCTCAAATTGAAAGAAAATATTAATAACGCAACAAATGAAGTGGTTTGATGCAAGTTAATATCCATGCAAAACACAACATTATACAATGTTTTACAGAAGAAGTGAAGATTTGGGCGAAAAAACGTGTAACTAAAATACAGAACCCTAAAAACACCAGTAGAATACAGATTATAGAAAAAGAGAAACTATTGTGATATTACTTGCTTTTCAGAAACTCTTCACTAAAATTATTGTCGATGAAATCTCATCAAAAACAGAGATTTGCGATGAACAGAATGTTTCAGAAAAAACAGCTCAACTATTGATTCGATATTCATATTACGACAACTTGTGTAGAAGTACATTGAATACAACTTACAAGTTTTCGACCGCATCCAACTTGATAATGTTAAATGAAGACTACAACCGATTAATGTAAATAGCACATCATTTGTTATGCGGCCAATTCTGTTCTCATTGCAGAAAATGAGGACGATTTACAACATATATTATTTGCATTTAAACAAGATGCTGAAAGCTGAAACATATTGATATATAACACAAAAACAAAATCAAATGTTATTGCCAAAGAATTAATATGATACGAACTAGTGATAGATGAAATAAAAATTGAGCAAGTTATATGCGTTCATTACTTGGGTGAAGAAACAAGCCGCTATCGAGATGTAACTGCAACAGTTTGCTGCATTAATATTTGGATGCCTTCGTGACGTCATTTGGAGAAACAATTTTTCTGTGTATCAATATCCATGTGGGACATGGCTTATATAAAGACCTCCAAAAAGTTTTCGAGAAAACACAGGTCTGTGACCTAGCGAAACATGAAGAAGACCTCAGTTTGTATCATACCATATGTAATAGTGTATATTGAGATCAATTTTATTTTAAACTTAACTTGTACAATAATTTAAGGCACATCCTCCTACTGTTTGTTAATTTAATGCACACTATTTTGATTCTTATTAAATTTTAACTTTAAATATTTGCATTAATTTACAGTAAGCACAAATTTCTACGGTAGATACTCACTTATGTTTCTTGTTGATGCTAAAAGCAATTATAAGTTTAATTGCTTCAATAAAAGAAGCGTCTCCACGAATTCTAGAAGTAAATCTCTCAAAACGTCTATATTGGTTACATATGCATTCATCTGTAGCTATACACGTTATATTGGACTGAATTTTAATATTTAAAGTGATCACAGGGACTTCAACTCGTTTTAAGAGAATTGAGAATTAATAAACACATTACCACATATTGGCTTACTTTTTTAGTCGGTGCTACATAATTTGAGTCTAGTAATTTTGGAAACTGAAATAGCAACAGTTTTGAATACCTAATAATTGAATGCAAAAGAAGAAAATTAAATATTGAAAACTCACATTTATGGTATTTTTAAAAGATAATTTTACGGTTTCAATCAAGAACAGGTCAGCGTTAACCAACTTGTTTAACTGCACTAAATATTGCATTTGAATTATTTAACTTCTATCACCCCGTCATTAAATCCACTAACGCAATGTTCTGCTCCATATGCCTGTTTTTGAGTTTACAGTGGAATTCCATTAACGGTAGAAAATAAAAAGGTTAGACTAAATCCTTGAACACAATAAGCAGCTGTGCAACTTTTTAGTTTGTATATTAAAACTCAAAATAGTTGTTCATTGTTTTGAGTTCCTTAATGTTCAGCCAGCTTTTATCAATCGTTATCTAAATCTACATTGGATTGTTCTGACCAGCTAATTTAAATTCAATATATATATGTTTCGAAGCTAACCATGATTTTATGAATATTTTTCGTCAGTATATTAATAAGAAAAGCATTTCTATTTGCTGCAAGAACACTGTATGGTATTGTAGTGCCATGTGAGTTATTGAATATAACCATTTTATTTAACATTTAATAAAATGGTTAACCTTTCCCAATGTATCATTTTATCAAATATCCAACCTAAAAAATTAATCAACATATTCTCGAGATAATATTATAAAGTTATTATCATGTTATTATAGCTAATTGAATGACATCTTGAGCTGGTTAATACCTGCTCGAGATGTCGTTCAATTAGCAAAATATGATTGTCAAAAACCTCGATATGTCGTTCGTTTAGCAAAATGAGCGATAAAATCATCTATAATTTAGTTTCTCAAAATCTTCAAAAGCTATTACAATTCAGGTTTGGAAACAAGGAAACAGCAAAAAATCTTACACTACCAAATGGACATAATATACGGAATCCAAAAACAATTCATAGTGGAATGGTAGAAAAATTGTTAATTTTACATTTTTCTTGCAAGGAAGATGGTTTATCTTTCTGTGGAACAAATCATATGAAACAGTGCATATTGGTAAACGTTTAACTATAACTATTAATAGTTTGTAACATACGATTAAATATTATCAGGTTAAAGTTTTTGAACATGAGTCTTCCCTCTCGCAAACCTAACATATTTGATCTCTCGTATCTCTAAAGTTCATGATAAGTATTATTCAAAAATCCATTTCGCTGGTACACTCTCAGTAATCACATGCAAATTATCCGCTAGTAATTCTAAACAATAAAATCAGGTATTCCCAACTGCTACCACATATCGAAAATACTATGCATTCCAGAGACACAACAATCTTCACTATAGTATGGCTCGGAATCTAAAAATCGATGATAGTCCGCCACTCTAATCTATATCAGGTAGATGAAACAACTTAAACAATATTATTTACCTTTCATGCATTACCATCGGAAGCAACAGGATACGTCAAATATGATTAATTGTTCAATTGATCAAAATATGGAATTAATATGTGATTTATAAATAGAAATTCTAAAAAATGCCTTTTGTTGGTTAAACCCCTATGCTCCTGCCCGGATTACAGATTGAGATATCTTTGTGGCATAACGGTTAAGATGATGCCGATGAAAGTTAACTTCTTTAATAATCCCTGGATACGCTTTAATAATTGAAAAAACTAATTATATCATAGTAATATGTTGAATATACGGCCATCTCATTAAATCTTCTTAAAAATATTCTATATCAACATCAACCATACTTGCCTACATACGAGCATACTCAAGCTCTAAAGATGAAATATTTTTTATTTAATTTAAGGACATATATCAATAAATGTTTATTCATTGAAAATTTATATTTTCATTTTTTTTTCAAGAAAAATTCAGTATGAAATATTTACCTTTTCATTTGGAGTTTTTCCTTCCTTTTTCTAGCGGTATGTATCTAATATACTGTATTTATTTGTTTACCCCCTTTGGGGCGGAAATTACAAACCATCCATATTATACTGTCGTATAAAAATAATTTTTGTCATAATCATCCTTTGAAAATCTTGATGGTTTCCGAGGGAATCTTTTTGCCTCATTAGCGACCGAATTGAAGTTTATGTATTTCATGGGGGAGTACGTAATACAAACTTTTTACACAGCAAATTCCAAATTTAAAAAATTATGAAGTTTAGACTTATGAAAATAATATTGTGTCGGGTGATGTTGATTAAATTTGTTTTGGTAAATGAGAGCTACACGATATGACCCTGGCAATGATGCCGGCAATACCTTGACATGTTTTCTATTTCATTAAACTAATTATTTCTAGCACTTCAAGACCAAGTGACGTCAAATTACCCTGATATTCAAAATTTTTAATTAGTGGCTTGCGTGAATTCTCTAAATTGTAATTTCTAATACGTAACTACTCGATTGTATTGTACATTCTGAACTCGAATTCTCATTATGGTATCCTAATTTAGTTAAAACGGTTCTAATTAAGTACCTTCCATGTACTTTTTTTGATTCAATAATGTATCTTGCTACTTATGTCTAATTTCATTATAACAGTTTAATATACACCAAACATGCTTCCAAAATAAGTGTAAACATTAGATGCAATTAGATCTATTCAGGATGCTATAACTTTTTTTACGTCTTTTTAGAAATTCTTTATAAATTTGTTTAAAATCGTGACTTTTTCGCCAATGTTTTGTGTCGCATTCAAATCTGAAAGACCTCACCTTTTATACACATGCATTGGGTTCACACCTAAATATAAAATATACTAAACTGTTGGAAAATTTATAGATAATATGCCATTATCTTTGAACTCTTACTTAAAAATTAAAAATTATTTGAAAATTTGTTAAATTCGAGTTATTGTAGTTAAAAGCGTGTGAATTAATATTGCATCGATAAATTGGGAATTAATGAGTTTTCTTCAGTTCTTTGTTCAATTAGCTCTTAAAAACTACGAAATTAGTTTAAAGATTTGAACCTACAAATAACATTCAAGCATGTACACTAGCAGTTAATCACATTAAACAGTATTTTTTTAAACAATTCATTTTTTAAAAAAACGAGTTTCATAACTTAAATCCGACCACTTTGCCATCGATTATTGGAAACTTCTATATTTTGAAGTTGTTGAAATCGGACCAAAAAAAGTACATTAGCAGTGAGTAGTAAAATCAACGATTTAATAACTTGCAGTATATTATTTTAAATGATATATTAAATTTGGGTCTACTCTTGAGCAACGAAAACATTTTGTTCTTCTGCTTGTTTATTGTACTATTCCCTATTCAGGATCGGCCCTTCATTCTGTTTCTTAACAAATGTTTGTTTTTTCCCTCATTAATGTTATGTATTTAATCTGATCATGTGGTTTTTTAACTACTGATAACTAAATAATTTGTAATAATATGATTCCTTTGCGGTCACAGAGGGATCATATTCAGAATACTGAATTCCACATATTGATTTTAATTTTCAACTCAATTAAATAACATTGTCCATTGAAGAGGTTACTATTGTACCTGAAAGATATTGCATACTGAGGATAAAGATTAATATACTTGATTCACACCAACGTTGATATTTACTGTATTAGATATTCCATTGTTTGTCCAGATGTATATACAAATCTTTGATAGCAGAGATATAATTTTGGAACAATTTCAATGATTGTCAAACGAGATTGTTAGATACTTTACCTTATGTATTCTCTAAACCTATGTGTTTCTTGTTAACTTTGTACTGGACAATCATTTGTATGAATAGCGTCAGTTATGAACTAGCCTTTGAATCCAAATTGGTTTTCTGGAATCTTAGTCAAATCACATCGTATTGTGTCCAAAACTTTTTTGAATATTTTTCAGGTGTATGAAGTAGATTTGCTCTAATCGTTTAGTCATGAAAATGTAAGTTTCAAAAACCAAATTTTTAGAAATTTGTTTAAACTTTCATGAGGTGTTTTCATACATACAACATTACTTTTATTAAACCTTTATAATATTCAGAATTTTTCTCAAAATAGAAAATCCATCCATATACGATGTTGTTACATATATTTTCATTGCAATAAACAGGATAAAAAAGGAAATATCAGGATAGTAATGTATAGTCGTATAATTGTACATATTAAATTAAATTGAGATCTTCGGTACACAAATTATTCTACAATAAAAAAAAATATTGGTATTATGTTTTCTAAAAAAGTAGGAAATCCTTTTCTATGTTATTATAAAAATCGTACTAATTTTTAAAAATTTCAGTAATTTTGCTTAAGTTATCTCTTCAAATTTTCCCTTTTCTAAATTTAATGATGCAAAATGTTTTGTTGTACGGTAAAGTGTAAACTGTATAATTATTCACGAAAAGGAAACCTCATCATACAGGCAGGAATATACTTAATGATTTGTTTTCTGTAATTATAATATTTTTAATTTTTAAAAAAATTATAGTTATTAAAATGGTTCTCTAGGATTTATGTTAATGATTGAATAAAAGAGCATTGAACAAAAATTTATTATAATATTAAAGATATATCGCAATTACATACAATTTATTGCTAGGAACATCAAATAAAACTAGGACGTAGTCTTCGAGAAATGATTGTGATTATTGTACTCTCTTTAAACAGCATTCATTACCATACAAAATGGAAAGGGTCAAAGAATTTGAAAATTCGATACTAGAAGAATTGATGATCAATAATGTTTCAATACAAAACTTAAGATAATTCAGGGAAAATATAAGGAACTACTTTACGTACTCAAAGCATTTATAATTTCATCAATACAACAACAATTTTTAATCAGTTCAGTAGAACCCTCATTAATGACACTTATTACAGAATTATTCCATATTCGCTCATGTATATCATTAAAATTACTATATCAAAAAGAATCGCTAGAGGTCACAGTACAATCATTCTCAACTCTTGAAGAAGAATCATATATATTTTAATCCTATTACAAAGAATACCTAACTATTTTTATACTAATTTACACTACGTTAATGAGATTATTTATTGTTATACATGATTGATACAATACCGAAGTGAACTGATTTATAAATCTTAAAAATTCCTTTTATATACCCTAAAATACCTAGATATTACATCAAGTGTGATGCAAATTTCTAAACAACGTCGATACAGCAATAAAAATATTAAAAACAAAAAAAACATCTTCTACTATTTTCGAGTGTAAGTAAGATTCATGCATTCAATCCTCTATATTTCTAATATTTCATTTGAAAATTTTGTTGAGTGTTGAAGCACACTTTCGGTTAAATGGTTATGTCAATAAACAGAATTTCCGTATTTGTAGCGATGGTAACCTAAAAGCCATGGTGAAAACACCATTACATCCAGAAAATGTCACCGTTTGGTGCGTTTTAAGAGCCGGTGAAATTATTGGTTCATATGTTTCCAGAAATGATGGTGGTTAGAACGTTACAGTCAACGGTGAGCGGTACACAGACATGATTACTAACTTTTTCGTGTCTCATTTGGAAGGAATTAATATTGCAGACTTGTGATTTTACCATGACGGTGCCATATGGCATAAAGCGCGTGATACAATTTATGTACTGCAAGAAACATTTGACGAACGATTAATTTCACGAAATGAACCTGTGAATTGACCACCTCGTTCATGTGATTTGACGCCATTAGATTATTTTCTTTTCGGGATATGTAAAGTCATATGTCTACGTCGATAAACCATAAACGATTGAGCATTATTGCTGGAATACAGCCTGGATTACAGCGAAGAGTGTGTGAAAATTGAATCTCCAGATTACATCATATTCTAATATTAATGCCATAAAATTATCTGTCAAATAAACCCAATTTCATGGATATGAAAAACATTTTTCTGTGTTTTATTTCACTTTCTTTCCTTGTTTTCAGATTAAATTACCTCAATCTTTCAAATTATATAATTACATTCCTAGGTCACAAACATTTTATGAGAACTTAGCTATGGATGCAATTTCTTATTTGTTTCCGGATTAAGGATTCTCCCGACATTTATAGTTTGTTCCTTTCCACTTATTCTATATACATATCTTTGATTTACTTAAAAAATTCGGGTCGATTTCGAATTAATTGGCCTCATACTTCTAAAGTATATAGTTAGTTCCTTTCCACTTTTGGGATTAACTAAAAAATTGATGTGTTTGAATACTCCTATTTCTATCATTTTGTATGGAGAGGTCTCAATCTTCCCAGATATATAATAAGTTCCATTCTACTTGCTATAGCTACAAATCATCGAATAACTAGCGAATTACTGTCAATGAACTTTTTTTTTTGTTTGTTGATTAATTGTCGTCAGTCATTCGGAATATAAAGATACTTTCTTCCAACTTACTATGTAGTACCTGTGTTTACTTTCAAAACTCACACTTTTTTTATTCTGTTTGTATTACAAGCTTTTAATATATAATTAGTTCCTTTCCACTTTTCCTGATCTTAAATCTGAAATCAACTTGAGAACTAGTACCGATAGACAGAATCTTACTTTGTTTTCTAAATAAATAGCCTCAGTTTTTCAAAGATTACAGTTAGTCTTATTTCAGTTAGTCTATTGGTTGACCTGGAATTAGCTTTAATACTCGTGTTTACTATTTTTTTATTGATTTCGTGTCCAAAGGTCTAATTCTTTCAAGCCGACCGGTCTCTCCAATAACGAATACGGGTATTTGTCTATATTATTATGCATTGAATTTCACATTCATCTTGGATACCATTACTTCTACAATTCGGTTGCCTACACCATTATTAGATTGCTTATTCAATCAGATATTGGTTGACATTAACATTATGATCTTGAACTCTGTGTCTCGTATGTCGCAAATGATAGTCTTGTATTGGTAAATAAATTCTAGAAATGCTTAACACAAACTTCAACAGATACTGATGAATTTTGGGTATGTTCAATGACAGGTTTCTTTCAATTGGGATAAAGTTCCAAATTTTCTTTTCAAATCAATACATTAAGAAATTATTTTCAACACTCGAATGGCAGTTGTTTGTCGAGCTTAAAGAGTCATTTGATAGTATTAGTTGTAGTATGATGAGAATAATTCTATTCTTCGTCAACATTCAATCTGGACTCAAACCGTTACACCACATTGACTAGTTAAGATACAATCCATAATAGGTGCATTGAATAAAAGTTAAAAAGTTATATAATAAAGCAATTTATTATGTTAATCATTTACATATATGCACATAATTCATTACATTATGACAATGAAGTGCAAAGTACGTCACGTCAAGTCATCATATTATTTTCAATAATTGTCTAAAAGAGTCTATGGGGATGAATTTTAGAACTTCTGTTTTTATGTTCGTCAATAGGTAGGTATAATACTGACAATACGAAAGTATACGCGAGTTATAATGAAAATTATTCAAGTAAAAATGTCATTAGTTAATTGTTTGGAAGGAAAAAAATAAAACACATCTTCATATTAAATGCACTCTCTTCGTAAATGCATCCATACGAGTTTGACTATGTACAACTCAACAAAAAAATAATTCCATTGTGCAGTTTTCCAGTTAGTGTTCGACAATATGTTTTACATATAATCATATAATCTATTAAATTAAATTTACTCGTTCTGTACATAGATATGTTCATACGAGGTCATAATTTATGTTTATATAGAACTTTTTACAACATTGTTGATATTTTAAAAACGACAACATTCGACGAATACATAAAATGTTACACTGAACATTGACATCTGTGCAGCAAATCCTGCATTGGAATATTCAATATTTTTAATTTTCTTCTGCAAACTGCAAATAAATTTCAATTCTTTTGAATTATTATTTTATTCAACAATCGCGTATGGCAGGCAGTTCTTCAGTGTTATTTCGTTCTCGTTTATTTATAGTTAAATGTTTGAAATTCCATTGTTTTATTTATCAATGCGTTCATGTAATGTACATTAACTTAATAGATATGCACTTAAATAAGGGATGATAATATGGTACGGTGACATTAATCGTATTTAATATATAAATACGACTAATATGTACAATGCACTTGTACACGTACTATAATTCAAATAAAGCAATTACCTAATTTGTTGAGACATTTAATTAGTGTAATTAAAGTTAACATGTACGCGAGTGGTACATTGAATTGCACAAATTGAATGAATGAATAGAAGGTATGATAATGAATTTTAATTATGTAAATAAAATAAACAGACACCTATGAAGCTATCTAACACTAACACCCCATTGTTTATTTGAATATTTTTTGACGCTTATATACGCTATTAACCGTCTAGGTTAAAATCAACCATTGCTATAAGTTGATTTCCTGATCAAGTTCCTAATGTACAACAACAAAGTGACCGTTTGAAATATTAAGCGATAGGTCACGATTGAAAAAGAAATTGAAATAGATATAAACACGAAGCTTGATCTAGATTTGACGAAAAAAAAGGGGAAAAAGGTCTTGTATTTAAAGGTTACAGCGTATTCGTTCCGGATGCATATTGTACGCACGAATCACATACGTCATATGCAGCAATTTAGACATTGACAAATTTGTGTGAAACTATTTTGGCAAATATGTAAGGCCAGTGTAAGATGCGTATTGATGTTATTTGACTACAATATATCCTGAATTTATTGTACGACAACTTGTGGAAAAGTCAATTGAATACAACACCCCAATTTTTATGTGCTTCATCGATCTTACACAGGCTTTCGATCGTGTCCAACTTGATGATGTTAT